>JAODLD010000016.1:17146234-17168472 GCA_026781065.1 Mormyrops boulengeri
CCCCCCCCCCCCCCCCCCCCCCCCCCCCCCCCCCCCCCCCCCCCCCCCCCCCCCCCCCCCCCCCCCCCCCGACAGAGTCGCTTGAGCCAAGGCATCCTCTATGTTTGGAAACATCACGGTCAGTATTTAGCAAGATGAGTTGCTGTCAGTTTGTCATATGCAAAACATGTAAATGGGATATGGCGAGGCTGTCTGTGAGAGCGACTGCATGGGCCTCTGTGACAGAGGAGAGGCAGTGGCCTGCTCTGTGCACACGAGCCTGTCAGCCCAGCATCACGGCTGCCCGGTGTGCTAAGCAGCCTTAGAAGCTGGGCTGCATTTCAACTGGCATTAAGCTTTTACCGCTGCTCCGAGGCTACATGCCCAACTGGAAGGAACATTCATGGCACCTACTTCTGGACTGTTTGCACTGGTAATACCAGTGGAGTTCCGTGCTGGGACCATCCTTACTTGATGACGGTCAGCTGGTGTGGGAAAACTCTGTGACTGGCTGGGTCTTTGACTGGCAAAGAGAAGTCCCGGATGTTCTCGGTCTTGACACCAAGATTCAGAACGCCAGGCAGTAGAGCGGGACTCAGTAGTCTCTCCTGCATGTCACACTTCAAACAGACTGCAGGGGGCAGTGTACACACAAGGTTTATGCACACTGAGATACTGCTCAAGTCTAGACCAGAGCAGACCAGACTGAGCCATGTATTACACTGAATATGGAAAGTCACCGATGACTGATATGAGTCTGTCTAGCAGAAGATATGCTGTGTAAAAGGAAGCACATCTGAATGGAGGGCAGGGGAGGTGGCCTGAAAGAGAAAACTGAGCAAATACCCGGGTGGGAAGCACAGCCCTGCAGGGCTGGCGGGAGCAGCAGATGCAGGTGCTCTCGTTGGCCCCCTTGGTCGTGTAGCCATGTCTTAAAGATGCTCTCCAAGGAGATGCTATCATTGTCCACCTGCTGCAACTCTATCTCTGCAGCCAGCACTGGGATTTCTGCATGAGGGCACAGGGGGAGGGAAGGGAGGCTGGGAACTGGGCTGCCTAGCCAGACTGATAAGCATTACACCAGGAGACCCTGATTAATACTAAGTTAGAACTTCATAACACCAGTGGGTGAGCAGCCAGAAAGCTTCAGCATAATGAACAGTAGGGCTTATCTCACCATATGTGCAACTTTTTAAAGACTGATGTACGACTCACAGGAAAAATTAAATGAAACGATGCTGTACTTTGCTTTTGTACAAGTATGAGTACAGGTACATTGGAATGATTCTTTTCATACATTCCATCTTGCTCTCCTTTGAGACACACACACAAACACATACAGGTGAGAGCGAAGCTTGGGGTCTGGGTACAGGGTCTGCCATTAATCCGGTATCCCGTGGGCATTTTTAGTAAGGTTTTGGGTTGAAGGATTAAAGCATTTTAAATGTCAATCCACCATATTGTCATGTTTTAGGCAGCATGGGGCACAAAGCTGGAGTAATCCTGGATTGGTTTGTTAAATGAGTCATATTTGCTAAATCAGACCTGGAACGGAGTAGAATGCAAAAGAACTAGATGAGAAAGTCATCTGAGATAAACTTGATCCCAGGGGGAAACTCTTGCGCATACAAAACAAAGTTATGTAAAGTGCAGACAAACAAACATACAGTCCAAAACAAAGTGCCATAGTACAGATAGTACAGTCAAGTAAAAAGTGCAAACGAATTTAAAATGGACACAGTACACAAACAAAATGTACTGTCAAAGATGGCATGCTTTTCTGGCGTGCTGTGTTTGGGGTAGGGCCTGGCACGTCAGGAGGAGGCCTTGTGGTACCTAATTGCAGCAGGTAGAAACGATCCCTGGTAACGTTTCTTAGCTCACAGTAATGCAGCGAGCCGGTGGCTCCAAGATAGTGCCCCATGAAACGGAAGGGCATAAATGTTCATAATGTAGGTTTCAGACAAGTGTTTCACTTTACACTGGAATGGTTAATTTATGCAAAACATACATAATCAAGACCAGTTTAAATAAACTCAACAAATCAGTTGTGGTAAAAAAAAAGGACAGATGAAGAAAATGTCTGCGATGGGCTGGCCCCCCATCCTGGGTTGTTCCCCGCCTCGTGCCCATAGTTTCCGGGATAGGCTCCGGACTCCCCGCGACCCACTGGGATAAGCGGTTTGGACAATGGATGGATGAAGAAAATGTAGTGCAGATTTGCAAGACCCAGGCAAGTTTTGTCACTGTGGGCAGCATTTCTGCAACCTGCCACTAGAGGGGTACGTTGCACCAGATTTTTTGCCACAACCAAACGGCTGTTATGCCCTATGATGCTATTGGATCCTGAGTTTTATCACTAACCGTCAAATGTGAAACCTAAATTTTCCTGCTATTTTAGATTAATAATGGACCTTGAAGCACCTGATCTATATTTGATTGACCTGAACAGAGTAATGGATAGAATGAGATGAGTGTATTTTTTGTAAATTAACAGCGAAAACAACAGAAAATTATATTGCATATATACCAATAACTGCTCAGGAAATCATAATTTTAGGAGCTGCTTTATACCATCATACTAAAACCTGTTGGGCAACGTCAGCATTCAGAAAAAATGCACATGTTCAAAAGCAATAAAATATGATTGTGTTTCGGTTGCCTTTGTAAATCAACATGGATGCAAGTCAGACATTTCCACTGAGCACAGCAAAGGCAATACAAGTGAGGAGTCAAGTAATAGCAGTACAATCATACCATTAGTTACCTCACACAGGGCAGTTCATGGTCACCAAGGCAACTCAACATGAATCGAACTCAAATGCATTATCGCTTTTGCCTGAAAGGATCCTTTAAAAGCAAGTTGTTGACTAGGGGAGTAGATGTTAAGTGTGTGGGCACTGAGGCTGCATCCCTGGATGGGAAAGAGCAACACAGCCTATCACTGCGTCTCCTCCACACCTTTCAGCACAAACTGATTCATTTCATTTGTTCCTGCCTCTTTTCTCATTCAATCGCGTCACAAAGTACACCATAAAGGAGGTGTTACTAACAGTGATTAACACACTAGGGCTTCTGTAAATCAGCTCGGTCCACATCCTGGAAATGGCATCACAATTGGCCACCCATATCCCACGAGTGGCAGCTATTGCTCTCTGGTAGATAGATCCTCTGGCCATGAAACAGTGAAAGAGTGATGGACAGACCAAAATCAGCAGGAGAGCAGATGCACCAATGGCTTGTAAGAATGCATGTCATGTGCAGGGATAGGTAATCTTTTAAAAACCTCATACAAGTGCTTTTCACTTGATTTTAAGAACTGAGAGTGACAAGTGACAATCTAATTATTTGAATGTCATCTGGAGCAAGTGGATTTGTTGCACTGCTGATACCCAACAAATAAGACAAACACCTGTAGGACAACAATTCTCGAGTAAGTTACAGTTGAACAGCAATGAAATTTACTTATTCATAAGTTAATTATTATTCAAATGATCATTTTCACATTTTTAGAAAGCCTCTTCTAAACAGACTTTCTCAGCTTTCAGTAACTGCAATTCAGATTGTCCCATGAGGGTGTTTTTGGGAGCTTTCCACCGCAGGGTGCAATTTCACACTCCTGGACAAATATCTGCATCCATGAATGAAAAAAAAACGTACTCTGTGGTACTTCTGCGATAATAAAAGAAGTACAAAATGTAAAAGTTGCACTGACTAAAGAATGTCATGCCATCTGTGCACTTATTTACAAGAAGTTAACATATCACGTTATTCCATAATTAACGTTCTGAGGAAATAATTATAAAAGTTGGAATAGCATACTGTGGCATCTACCCTACGCTGCTTGGCACAGGCTCCAAGATCTCCCTTGACCCTATAAACCCACCTTTTATGAAAACTAAAATGGATGAATATTATCGGGATTCACAGGAGTGCTCCTAATAGTGAACTGAGTAAAACTGAGCTAAATCCACCAAAGATCAATGAAACAGAGGGACTGTTTCTCAAAATCCCATCTACAGGCATTTCAGAGATCTGCATAGTCTACTTCAAAGGCCTACTTATCGCTGTATTCGCCTCTCAGGCATCTGTGTTCATGTGAAACAATGTGTTTACTTCCCACCAAGTCAACATGAAAAAGGGCATAGACAACTGAGAGCTTCCCTGTGAAGTCCATGCTGAGCACAAGCACAGGGCCATGGGCAAACTGTAGAGCATTCCCTCAGAAAGGTGCCAGGATACTACACTGCGGGTTGATCAGACTGAATGAAGGCTGCACATAAATATACTAAAAGACATATGGAATTCAAAAATCTCCAAAAGTTCTATGCCGTGGCTAACAGAACAATTAAAATAAAATATTTTGTATTTGAGGAGTTTAGAGTATCTTTCTGAGGCCTGACATTTACTGTGAAAGTTGGTGAACTGGTGAGCCCCATGATTTGCACTTTACCTTAAAAAAACTAAATCAGACCTTTTGTGTGCAGGATCCAAGGTCCTCATAAAACACCCTCAACAAAACACTGGTATGTCCTCATTAAAGTAGTACAAAAGCACACCATGCCGGTATCTTAAGCCAAAAGCTTTGTACATCACAGTTTTGTTTTTATGCCAAGTACAACGGCCACAGACATCAATCAGGGCCTATAATAGGGAAGATATTAATTAGAACTTCAGAGAACCAAAACTAGGCTCAACACAAGTTTATACTTTCTAACAGATTTTTTCTCTCTCTCAAAAAGAATAGTGACCCATGCTACATGATGAAGAAACCAATCGCAGAAAACCTGACTTTTTCTTTGCTTGGTTTAGCTCTGGCTGATGTCTTTAGTCTGCCAAAGCTGTGTTCCTTTCCTTTGTAGCACCTCTTTCCCGCATTCTCAATCACTCGCCCAATTTTGGCAAAAGTGTTCAGTCATTCCTCCAGACCGGTAACTGGTGTGGCTCGTTTAATCAAGGGTAATCAACACCATGCTAAGCAATTAATAGTATGAAATTCCAGGAGGTAATTAACTAGTATAATTAATCAGTTTTCAGAGAAGCATGACGACTTCTGAGAACTGAATCTCGGAATACTAGGGAACTAATGCAACATACAACCTTTGTTATAATATTTAAAGTTGATTCGCATAAAGGGAGCGCTAAACGATTATTGTAGGTCCCATGTTAGCTGAAGTAAACAGTAGCTGCTAGGAGTAAGACTCCTGATCAAGGTTAGAGCAACACCTGCATGTACAACTCACTAGTTAACTCAGAACACTTTACATTAGGGCTGCTTGGATATAGCAAAAATCATAATCGCAATTATTTTGGTCGATACTGAGATCACAATTATCTAACACGATTACTCACTGACTTTGGAAATATCATGCATTTATAGAACTTTTTAAAAACCTGGCTTTTTAACAGTGGATTTCCTTGAACTCTAAATATAATTCAACTGAGAAACAAATAAATAGGAGCTGGAAAGGGGTGCTCTAGATTTGTAACAAGACAAAACGGAAGCATCACCGTGAAACAAAATGCAGCACAATAATTGTTTTATCTCGATTATTTTGTTTTGATAACTGTTGGAAGCCAAAATCATAAATGAAATTTAAATTTGATTCATTGCCCAGCCATACTTTATAAACTTAGCACAAAAAGTAAGGAAATTTGTGCTTGGTCGATTATTCCTTTGTTGTAACAATGCTTCTTGGCAATAAATCTTATACCGTTGGAAAGCCTGTTTATTTCCCTTTTAAATGGTGCCACATTTGTAAGGAAAATGCATTTGTGGGCTTGTCATCAATGGAGGCAATCTCACTGCAGAGAGATATCAAGATGAGATTCTGCAACCAGTGGCAATCCCATATCTCCACAGTCTGGGAACGAACTCTATCCTCCAAGATGACAACACTCGCCCCCACCGAGCGGGGTTTATCAGAGACTACCTCCAGAATTTGGGAGTGAAGAGGATAGAATGGCCTGCCTAAAGTCCTAACCTTAACCCCATTGAACACTTGTGGGATCCGCTTGGGCGTGCTGTTCTTGCCAGAGTGACCAACACAACCACATTGGCTGACTTACGACAAATGTTTGTTGAAGAATGGGATGTCATTCCACAGCAGTGTATGACTAAGCTGTTGACCAGCATGAAGAGGAGGTGCCAGGCTCTTGTGACTGTGTATGGTTCTTCCACCCGCTACTGAGGCTCCTGCTTGTTAAACGAATAAATCCATAAACTGCCAAAATGTCTTGTTTCTTCAGACTTCAATCATCCAATCCAGTAAACGACACCAAACAAGAGTTAACAGCAGAATCAGCTGTTTGACATTGGCAGAGAAGATTTGGCAAGTTTTTCATGGGCGCAACCCACATACTGAACTCTGCTGCTCAGCCCAAAAATGCATTTTCCTTACAAATGTGGCACCATTTAAAAGGGAAATAAACAGGCTTTCCAACGGTATAAGATTTATTGCAAAGAAGCATTGTTACAACAAAGAAATAATCGACCAAACTCAAATTTCCTGACTTTTTGTGCTAAGTTTATATGCAAAGCACACAGGAATAGGTCTTGATTTGGTGCAGGACAAGAAAGTCGACCAGCATATAGATGATAGACAATAATATAGCTGAACACAATTAGGAAAATACAACAGAGACAAATATAACAAAAATATGGTGCAAACTAGGAAACAACTCCTTATCCTCTTTGCCATAAGTAAATGACAAATGGAAAGAGAGGTCAAAGAAAGCAAAGAGAAGAAAAACAAAATTTCCATAATTTACACCACCATATGACGTGAAATACTACCCCTCCATTGGCCAAGGAAGGTCTTGGAAGCGGCTATGCTATCTTAACATGGCCTATCTGATTTATCTCTCAGTGCAGCAGCTCACCATTCTAAGAAAACAGACCAATGATCTATGACCTCCCAGCGTTCACTAAGGATGATGGAACCATTTGTCTGTGTAGGCAATAGAGCAGCAGGGCGTCTTCGGCTAGGAGCACAGTGGGTCAGGGCAGGCACAGGCAGAATTTTCGAGGATGCGGCTACCACCCACCTTTGAAAGCAGATTTATTAAATCTCCCGAAGCCATGCTAATCTGTCCCTTAACACACCATTGTCTCTGTGAAAACTAGCATGGCCCTTGTGTTCCCCTGGATACGCCATTAAAAAACGGCCCCCTCCACCATCACTCCCTTTTCCTAAATTTGCTGCCTCACAAACAACCGTAAAGGGGTAAAGTTTTTCAGAAGACAGCCTCTATCAAACTGAAAGGGTGCTGGCAGTTCAGAGAAACTAATAAAGCCTTTTTTACGGAACACCCGTGTTGTGCAAGCCCAGCAAGTAACAGTATGAGAAAAGAATGTAGCTCTGTGATCTTCCACCTCATAGAACATCTACACATTATCACATATCACAGCCTGAGGCCCTCACCATGGCAAGACATCAACTTCTCAGAAAGTGCAGCATGGCCACATTTCTGTTCTCCTCACTGCACCAGTACAGGTTAATTTATATGCATAATACAGCTGTCTTTTAAATGCGTTAGATTTTCTTTTTTTCCAAAGTTGAACCGCAGACCTCAAGGACCCCATTAGTACGTGACATTTAAACCGGGACTGAAAGCATGAACCCAGCTATATAACCTTTTAAACATTTTCAAAAACTTATCTGCAGCAAGGCTAAATGTGATCAGTTTGAAGACTTGTTCATGCCTGAAGGGAAAGGCTATGTTATGTCAGCTTTTCTCCACATCATTATCTACACTGCCCTTCCCAGAAACCCATATAAAAGTGTGTCCGCCTACTTCAGCCGTTTTTAAAGGAAAACAGGAAGGTACCGTGGCCCACAAAAACTCCTCAATCGGAAGGGTGGAGCAAAGAGGTCAAGAAAAATGTGCCATAGGGCTGCAACCTAAGACTATAGGCTGTGGAGAAGCAGAATAGTAGTCAAAGTTCTATAATATAAAACAATCAAATTTAAGATACTCCATTTGCAATAAGCAACACTGGGTACACAACAGAATGGCCAGCCAATGTCCAGCCAGAGGTTCAACTACATTTTATGATACTCTGAAGTACCCAACCCTAAGACAAGAGACCACAAATATCTTCTGTCTTTCAGTTAAAATATACTTTTTCTACTGAAATTTAACCAACCAGATGTATAAATATGTCACTTAACATGAATGCGGAGACATTTTATTCATCAATGGTCCACTGTTATTTCCCCCGATTATCCTACTTTTATTCTTTTGATTTGCAAAGATTCATGAGTCGGCCTTGAGCTATACTTCTGCTTTCTCCAATCTTTTACGGTGCGCTAATTAAAACAAAGGCTGCTGAAACATCTGCTGTGGTGGTGGGACAGTGTCTACATAAACTGGAATTTCCAGACTAAACTCAACCAACACCATAATTACCATTCCTCAGCACCCCCCATTCATACCAATAAAAACCTGATCCCTGAATGCTCTGGTGAACTTATATATATATATATGCAAACGCTCCTCTAATTGCGAACGAGATACGTTCCGAACGGCCGTTCGTAACTTGTTATTCAACATCATTTTAAGGGCATATGCAAGTACAAAGAACTAGGATGCTGGGAGTACACACGCTACGCTGCTGCGCGGCGGGAGTAGCGGCCGAAAGTCGCACAAGGCGGAATTGGCGCGCAGAACAAAAAATTGATGTTGCAAACAGGAAACGGGAGCCCAATGAACACAATTTAGACTTATAGTCCTCTTTGTTCGTATGTTTGAAAGTTCATAAAGTTCGTACACACACACACACACACACACACACACACATCTTAATACATCAGACTATATAGCATGAATTATATAACCAAGTAGGCTCCAGATGTATGAGGAATCTCCTCCTTTACCCTTTAGGAGATCCACTGGGTAAAATCTATTGCATATCTAGGTCAGAAACCTAGCTGCTCAGAAACTTACAGTATTATTTAAATGTGTGCATTACTGGGGCAGACACTGAGTCATGGTTTGTACAGTTCGGAAAGATTACACTTGCACTAATTATTTGAATCAAAAAACCAGGAGCAGGCCTGGGTGTTGTTAGTTATAAGCAATGTGAAGCGTAGCCAGCTACCTCATTGGTAACTGAATGTCCATACCACAGATTCCAGATGCACTCTTTGTTTATGAGCTGTGAGTTGTTAGTTCATGGGAATTTATACCAGCACTTGGGTGCAAACCAACCTTCAAGGTCACCTAGGCCGGTAGAGCCTGATGCTATGAAACTCCAGTCGTTGCTGTCCTCAGACAGGATATGGTGTGTGCTGATATGGACTACCAACAGGCGCTGAAGGCTCCCCAGGTCTGTGTCCTTCAGTCCTGCCTCAAGCTGCTTTACCACAGCCTGGCCTGGCTGGCTGGTGAAGATCGCCACCTTCAGGCATATATGAAAAAATTACAAAAAGAGGAAGGAGGTAATTTTCTGGAAAATGCAATTAAAATCACCTACAGTAACCCTAAAATCTTAAGAGAGATGAAAAAGCATCTTCTCAAAATAATGAGAAACCTTAATGCAGAGATATTTCTTACATGATGGCAAGTCACAGCCAGTAAACGAAAACAACTGGATTCACATTGGACTCTTGGGAAGATCATTAACTGTCTTCAGATATATTTTAATTCAACTATCTAAAGCCACAATCCTCCACTGCAACTCTCTTCAGCTGTCACATTATTTCTATCTAAATCAGAAAACATATTTGCGATTTTAGCAGCAGGTTTAGCGTTGACATATGTAGCATTTTACAGTTTTAAACAATTCAATTCCAAACCACATAAGAATCAAAGCTTAATTTTTCAGTTTTTTAATTACATAAAGAGCCATTAGCATCGATATTTTGATGCAACCCTGCAGTAATAAAATCTGAAGCTTATGACTGTGATCCAAGTGAATAACAGATTGGCCTGCTTCACAGTAAAACCCATTATGGCACAGACTTTATGTCTATAAGGAAAATAAATAATAAAACATCTCTTTATACCATTACAAAAATATCTTCTTCTTTATGTGAAAGATACAATAGTCCAAATGTTACCTAATTACATTAAGTGAAAATAAATAATCTGAATAATTGAATTGTATGTACTCAATGTCAGTTCTCTTCCTGGTCATTTGTATCACTTTCCTGGAGTCGGCACAGCTTCAAATAGATCCAGCAGGCAATGTGTTTAGTGTCAGCGCTTAAAGCCCTGTTTTGTCCCAGATCCTGGCAGGAACCTGCCTATCACTGGCTCATTTGAAGCTTTCCATGCTCAAAATGAACACTCTAAAATTCAGAAATACTGGGGAGTTGGAGTATCTGGTCTGTTCTTGGTACAAGAACAGCAGGCAGTTCTGCCAGCAGCTATGGCTCCAGCATACAGTCATACACCAACCCTTACTAGATGGTTGAGTCTAGTAGTCTGTACCCAGTCAATTCTGATTCAATATTTACAAGCTCAACTATTCATATGTCTCAGTCTTTACAAAGTATTTCCACAGGACTAGGATTCAGTGTTTTCAATTAAAAATTTATATCTTCACAAATGGCAGGCAGGAAGAGGGACATATGCACAAATTTAATATTTTATATCTTTTATTTACAAGACTTCTAATTTTCATTCAGATCAGAAAGGAATCAGACGTCATTATATGCATGGCCTGTATGATGTGCAATGTTAATATCGCATGTTCCACATACGCAGATTCCACATTGCAAGGACTTCAATAGTCAGCCAGGTTGACAGGACAGTCACTAAAATATTTTTACTCCAAACTAAACTTGCCAAGCTTTGCAATCTCCTTTTAAAGATTATCTAGTATATGTTAAAAATCATTCTAAGGTTTACCCCTCCTGCTTCTGCACACACTCCCCAAGCCAATCATAACTGCTTTTGTCCTTGCTGTTTGAGACACTCAGACAGTGTGGCGTGTTTGTGAGAAATTTAACAAAAATAAGCAAAGGAGAAAAGCGAACAAGAACTAACCATCAAAAGGCATTTGTCTTCTGTTGTATGGAAATATTTTGGATTCCAGGGACAATATTGAGCAAAAGCATGTGATTTGTCAGCAAAGCTTTGCGTCTCTTGGAACTCATGGCAACACCATGAACTGCCAACATGGTCTGTCAAATAATAAGTTCTATTTGATTACAGTTTATTTTGAGTAAATTCTCATCTCCTTTTTTGTTTTACAAATATCACAATATTCATACATATTCATCATATTGATATTTCTGCTTTGTGATTTTTTTCAGGGGTGGCATATGAATGGATCAAATGAAAATGAAACAAGTGGACATTCTCTGTTAGACACGCGTCGTCTGGGAAAATGCAGCTGACCTCGATGCGGCCGTTGTTGCCGTGGCAGGCAGCAGGTACGTGACGTATGTACTGCTTGAACTGAAGCAGGCTGTCTTTTACGGCCTGACTGAACAGTCCGCTGGGCGGGTGGATGCAGCCCTCCCCGGGCATGTCCCGAAGCTCCTCCATGCAGGAACGCAGGCGACTCAGGTTTCCCTTCACCTGCTGGAGAGGGAGCAAAGAGTCACATGAAGACCATACATGTTTATCCTTCAGCTAAACACCCAAATGAAAACAGAGCAGGGCTAGGGAATCCTTACCGTTAACGAGACAGCGCCACATATGTAAGGACTGCGGACCGGGTCCCATTTCAATTTTCAATTGCTCCGAGCAGAAGGGGACTCCCTCTTTCATATTTCCTATTTTATATTGACCATTGCCAATTCATGGTACCCTCTGCAACAGCTCTACAGACCCGAGATTGAAAGCAACTCCTTCACATGCACTATAAAGGTGCATATTTAAATTTTTTTTTTAACAAAGTCAAATTTAGTCAACTTTTAGTGCCCCTATCAGGATTCAGGTCCTTGACTTCCAGGCCCACAGTCCTTTGCTCCTGTATAGAGATGAACAGAGGGGTAGGCAGAGTGACGGGTGAGCCCAGTCCTTACCACAAAGGGCAGCAGACACTCCAGCTCGTTGTTAAGTGCATAGAGGCTGAGCAGGGGCAAGCGGCAGGGTCCCTCCAGGCTACACGTCAGGGCCAGGAAGTTGTCCAGTGCCTCGCAGAGGCTAGTACTGATGCACAGCCACCCAGGGGGGGACACGTCCACAATCATGATTCGGGGAGGCTGTCGAGAGAAGGACGTCGGGCAGCACACCTGGCTGGGCGTGAGCCTGTTCCTCGCATTCATTGTGACGGGGCCAGTTCTCAGAATTTGCCCGAAACCTAGGTAAGATCAACACACATGGTATTAACCAGGGGGTCAAATTCCCTTTTGTTTAGAGCCCCAAGTTTAAATGCCTGAAGAAACTGAGAATGAAAAAAACTATAAATAAAAAATAACCTTAATCTTACAGTTATGTTTATATCCTTCCGTGAAACGCACAAACAAAGCTGGCACAAAGGACAACCAGATAATGCTCTTAAGGTTCATTTCTGAAACATGCCACAGATACTTTACACAATCACTAAGGCCAACAGTGCGTTTGTCTGAAAACCATGGCCAACAATGTACCAAGGCCCTGGCGGTTTGCATATTCTGCGTTGAGTCACTAATAGCAAGCTATAAAGCCAAGCTTTTTATGGCACACAAGCGGCTCACCCTGCCTGGGAGCCTTCCTGAGGATTATTCGTATCAAAAAAAGCTTTTTAAAAAAACGTACTATACAAATACTGAAAATACTATTTAGGCCTACCTTCGTTTGATAAAACTCGGCCTACTCGGAAATATGCACTTCCGAAACACATAAATGTAACATTATATTTATATTTCGACTAGCAAAACTGGTTGTGAAACTGACGTTGAACTTTTGTATTTGCACACATTTCGCTGTTTAAAGGACGGAGAAGCTGAACGTGACATGAGAAGAGAGCTATTAAATAACAGACGGGGAACAGTGATTATTAACGAATACTCCGCCAAAAGCATACTTATAACTATTTCACCATCGATTTACTTCATTTTCAAACAATCTCTGATAAAAATATATGGTGTGATTAAATACAGACCACGGAGGCTGGTCAGTGTTTCACCATCAGCTAACGTTAGCTCTCCGGAGTGTTTACAGTATATAACGCCTTTCCTTACCCACAGTGATACAGCAGCTAAGGACACTGCACCTGTGAAACACAATTCATTCAATAATTTTATCACAGCAGACCAGAGCGTAGTTCGTTAATATACGTCAATATAGCTATTTAATATCTTTGGTGACATGGCGGTGTGGCGTTAATAACAGTCACCGTCAGCCGCCTTCCTTCACCCTGCGCTCAGGCTGCGGACTCCCCGCTGCTGTGTTCAAAATAAATGTGACATTTGCTACATTTTAAAGATTGATTTTTAAATGGCATACCAAAGATTTAAAAATCCTTAAAATGTATTATTTTTTACTGAAACTGAGTCAACAGGTAATCTGCAGTTTAAGCTCATTTATGTTTTAAGTCACAATTTCCCTGGTTTCTTTCGGCTGTTTTTTTTTAACTGTTTAATTGACAAAAACATAAAGAAGTAAAGTACTTATTGAAGGTCTAGTGTGTGTGTGTGTGTGTCTGTGTGTGTAAAAAGGAAGCATCACAGGGAGTGATTAATAATACAGTACTATGATTTTCCTTGGAGATATATAAAAGTTTCAGCTTATACACCAAGTGCTGATATGTTCAGACCAAACTTGTGTTTTGAATAGAGACCTTCTGTGTATTTGACTCTGTTTCAAGTCAGTTATCCCCATATTTAATGTTGTTATAGTGTTATGTTCTACATCAGTGTCTGGCAATTACAGTCCTTGAAAATGAAAGGAGAACATCTGGGATAACGAAACTGATGTGGAACTTGTGTGAATTTTTTTGTGCCCAGGTGGTCTAGAGGAACTCATTACCCTGGGAAGTCACATTCGCAGGCCTCCCAGGAGGTAGGAAAATCATAGAATATTTCAGTGCGTTGGCGTCCCAGCCTGTAAGAAGCTTAGGTGGTTGCCGTGTCGTGAAATTAGATGTGGCACACACTGACACATCCTTTTACCGGAGCACAGGGATTGATGTGGGGTGTGCTGGTCTGGTCCTGGGAGATAAGTGAGCGGGCGCGCTCCAATTGCCGCGGATCCCAGTGATGCCAGCAGCCGTTACCCAGAAGGCCTCTGTCAGCACCCCCTGCATTTGATCTCTCCAGTGTGATTACTTGGACAGGTCCACTTGACAAGAACCCAATAGCTTATTCTCAGTTTGGTCTTAGGTGTAGGTTTGGGTACATAGCACAATTTATTCATCATATTACATATATCTTCCACATTTTTCTCCTGTAGCAGTATTAATGCAAGTTATGTATAGGTATACTTCAGAATAAATGAATTGTTTATTTGGTTAATTAGAAAAAAAAATCTAAATTATAGATTTACTGCAAATGTGTTTGTAGATTGTGCAGCTATTATATTTGTATCATTCACATAGATGGAGCATTCAGAGGATAACTTTAGACTAGTTAACCCAGATGCCTGGTATTGATGTGCTGTGCTTGTTTGATTCTTGTTTGATTCTTTAACTAGTTAAATAAAATCTAAGCTTGCATTAGATTTATTCAGGGTCTTTTAGCAGAGCAGCTACGTAGCTTACTGGATGATTACCTCATCACCCGGGACTCTGCCGAGGTCCTGCTGGAGTCAGACTGGAGCTGGCTATATACAGTATGAGGTCACTATCTTCCCAACATTTCTCTTCTGCCAGGGACCTTGGTGCTGGACGAGGTTTGGACAGATAATATTCCGTTGTATTGGTCTTGGATAAGTTTTGGCTTTCGGCTCAGATTACAATTGTGTAAGAGATCATTGGGCTCTTGGACAGATTAAAGTAGCTTTGCCTTTTAAGCACATGTTTGAACTTTGTTCATTACAAGGAATTACATGTAATTACTGTCAAAGCCTACAGATTGTGGCCAGAAGGGTTATGAATTTGAACATACAGACTCGAGTGCTAAAAATTGATTTACTGACCTGCTCCTCTGCTCGACGCTTAGCCACCCCTGCTAATTTATTACAAAGTACCTAGGTAACCCATCCCCACCTTAGATTGTTATAACACTCTAAATGGCTGATTTTGTTCCAATATATAAAACAACAACGATGAATTAAAGACACCGGGCTATTTCCTTTTCCATTCAGGGCTGTATTCCAGAAATAGTTATTATATCATAGAAGGAAGAAGGTTACTGCCAGTTTAAGGGCATTGCAGTGTGGCATGGCACCAAGCCCGACTATCTCCCTTGCTGTGCTGGGGTCCTCCCACTTATACTGGTGTAGAGCTTCATAAAACACTTGAAGTCTTAAGGTCACCAGGATATGTAGAGGGGTGTCCGGGCCTGTAACTTCACTGGGTTAATGGTTTCAGAGAGTCAGAGGTGAGATATCCACTTGGAAAATATGGTCTTGAGTTTGAGCCTTTCAGCAAGTGTGGTTATCTGATTGGAGTTATATTATGAACAGAAAGTCATTAAAATGTGGGAATTTAATATAACTTTTATTCATTTCTTATCAAGCTCTTTTGTCCCAGCCATTTTCTTTCCTGGGTATTGACTTGCCTCTTGTCTGAAAAATAAAAGTAATCTGGAGTGGTTGTAAAGTAAGTGCAGTAGAATGAGTGTTTTTACCTAATCTCCTGTTGCCATGGTAATCTGCCTTCAGAATGGGCCTGGTAAAAAAAAGTCTGGGGCTGTATTGTACAAATAATTTACCCCACGAAAAAGTCAGGGAGAAAAAAGAATTGGTAATGTCAATGATTGTTGTGAATCACTGAATTAACTTTGGACATGTGGAACCAGACAGGCCCACATGAAAGTAGTCACATTTCCTGTTTTGGAAAGTGTTTATAAAACTTTGAGGCACACTAAGATAAATATTTCAGTTAAGTTTCATTGCCTGTCCTTTAAGGAAACACTCAGCAGATGGACACCATGCCACTGACAGGGATTATGTGATCATTTTACACGTGAGTAGAAACCATGCAGCAATGCTCAGATCGCCACAGTCTTCCTTGGAGATAACTGCGGCCTTTGATTTCGGTTTAAGCTAACTGCCTGATATCTGAAAAACAGACCTGCCGTTGTATGGTTTAGCCCCAGAATAACCACTGCTGTCAAAAAGCAAGGTGTGTCTTCTGAATTACCGGCAAGATTTATTACTTAATAAACAGATCAAACAAACGCTGACATGTAAGTGCCTTCAAAAACAGGAAGAATCACCACAGCCCCCACAACCAGCTTGTATGGCTTCCGACATGTAGCGATCTAGATCATGTTACTTCTGGCTAATGCAACAGCACGGCCATGCAGTTTCAGTATGCAGAAGGCTATTGACGCAGCAAAAACTGATAATGAGGAGTTCAGTTTCTGTCATTAAAGGCTGGACCTTCACCCACTAAATCTAAACATCCTGAATCCACAAGGCCGTGCTTCTCTGTAACTTGAGCCCTCCAATGTGTCTGCAGCTGAAAGTACAGAGGTTGTCTTTATCAAATACACACAAACTTGCTTTTTTCTCCCTAAAAAAACATGCTGGGGGCTAGCTTTCTGAGGATTTGTATGGTTTTCAGGCTGATGTGAATAGTATTTTTAGCCAATGCACCCTTTGCTGGATACTGACCTCACATGTGGATACTGACATCCACGTGTTGTTTTCCTGTACGCTTTGACATGAAAATATTTGCGGCATCATATTCGTATTCCTGTTTTCGTGTAGGGAGTGGTCAGGAAGGGAGTGGCCGCACTCAGGAATCCTTAAGAGCCATGGTGCCAAGTACACACAAGATATGAGGTACGGTAATCGTGGCTGGTTTTGTAGGGATGGCTCTGTAGGTGTTTTGTGTTGGCAATAGAGGTGAGAGGAGGGCAGTCTGAGATGGCTCGCCCTTACTGTGGTACAATCTGGACATCTGTGACAACGCCCAGCAGGCGGACCTTTAATGATACAGTAGATGAGAGTGATTCAGGCAAATGGGGTTGGAAGTGCGGGAATTTCTGAAACTGGAAATACCTAGAATGACAAAAAAACAGGCAAATTTTTCTGATGTTTGAAATATGAAGATGGTTGCGCCATGAAAGTACTGAAAGTAAAAAAAAAATCTCTTTGAAAGCTGCAGAGAGGAAATGACACCAGGAAATTAATTTGTATTCATTTGTATGATTTTGGTCGTTAAGTTGATGCTAGATAATCAGGCTCATATTTATGAGGAGTGTCTTAATCCATTTCTGTAAAGCACTCAAACTGCTGTATTTAGGAATAATTTTCAACAACATATTCAGATTTATATTTTGAAATAAATTGAGGCCTACAGTACAGTTTCAGTTTAAAAGTAATCCTCAAATGGGGCAAACGTCGGAAAATACGGAAGTGTTCTCACGTTAAACAGATAACTGTACAGTATTTGAAGAAGTACCCATGAACAAAATATGTCTGAATAGCTTCACTAAGATTTCCATTCATATAAACAATAGATAACTCAAGTGCCTTTGCATAAACAAGCCGCAAGGGCTCGGCTTAGCAAAAACGTGACTTAGATGTGTATTTCCAAACGGAAAGATCCAGAAACTGCCCGAGGCTTTAGGGCGGAGGTTTGGGGAGAAGCTAGGATTCTCCTGCTGTCAAAACAGGAGCATGGCAGTGGGATCTCAAAGTGACATGGGCACTGAATCGGGAAGGGAAGAGCTGTCAAAGCGGGCAGGGTGATCTGTGGAGCGTGGAGTCCGAGACATGGACTGTTTTTTCATAGTGGGTCATGTAGCCAGTTAAAGGGCAGCCAAGGTGTGGCCAACATTCACCAGCCTGGGACCTGCAACACGGTTCAGGCATAAGCCTGTTGTGACCCTCAAAGTATGCATCCATGGCATGAAACCTCACGCTTATCTCCATAGCAATTCTTATTTACTATCTGCACAAAGCCTAGTAGGTAAGGAGTCACCCTGGAAGGTTCATATCACAGTCAGTGAATCTTAAACGATAACTTTAGATGCAGATAGCGGATAAAAAATAATGCCAAGATATGAAATCGAAAGAACAAGATGTCAGCCTTCATACTTCTGGGCTTCTGAGTGGATCTGAAATACACTTTGCAGGAACTTGGCTGAAGTTCTCCATAACAAATTGCCTTTTGGCTCGCAGTTCCGATTTGGACTTCAGTCCAGTCTTGGAGGCCTGCTGCTCATCCTCCTTTTTTCCAGGCTGAAAGCAGATTCAATACACGTCCTTATCACTCATTAGGAACAGGCACCGTCTTTGTCACGGAAACATCCGCTAAGTTCACAATGGCGGTCATAGACCATTCAAGGAGACAGAGACCCCCGCCTGCATATTCACTGGGCCCTGCTGAAAGAGATGTTTTTATGCATACCGTAGACTTCGTTCATGTGAAGCTATCAATCCCGCATTTCCTTTTTTTTCATTACAGCATGTGTTTTAGCAACTGAGCACTTACGCAAACAATGTATTGGTGCACGATGCATCAGCAGGCCCAACCGGGCCAACGTCCCACCAACGGCGCAGGTGTATACGCTACTACACCTTCGCAGGCAGTTAGGGGGTGTGCTTCCTAATTCCCAGCTCCGGGGCAAGTGAGTCACCAGGAAGGCCCCACACAGGCATAGGGTTACCGCTAGGTGAGTTCAGAGCCCTGTGTGAGGTGCTGAGTGTGTATGATACACCGTAGAGGGGTAGCAGCCACCTAATGAGAAGCGGAGCAGTTCATGAAGGCACAGACCTAGATTATGGGATATTATGGGATATTGGACGTGTTCTCTGTCTCCTGATGAACTGCTGCAAGTTATTGAGAACTGCCCTGATGCCCATAGAAATTCCTGGACAGCAATAATAGGTGACACCACGCCCAGTGCGCCTCCACATTGATTTTAAATAAACTTTAGTTCAGTCAGGCTCTGGGTCAGCTGATTTTTCTGCCATCCCAACGGCTGGGAATCCCTACACATTCCATTGCATTTTTGCCCACATTATGTTAAATGTGACTGTCAGTATTCTGGGTGACAGGGCACCATGTGACACCTGTAGTGGGGAATGTTTTTTTTTCACCAAAGTGTGTCATCATATGATGAAAATGCATCTCACTGTACATTTTACAGAGGCGTTGCCCATATGGGCACCAGCAGGAACGTGCAGCTGGTATGGGCTTTTTCTATGGCCATGGACTTCACACATATGGCGGATTCTTATTGCCTGCATGATAGAAACGGCGGCCAACAAGCGACACTTATCCACGGCTTGGTGTTAAGTCATCAAACTGTCGTGAAAGGACTTAATTAAATTATGCATTTACTGCCCTTATAGCATTTCTTTTTTGTTGTTGTCGCTTAGCTTTACATAGCCGAAGAACAATCCATTCTCCTTCTCACTAATATAATAAACATTTTTAATATGAACATCAACTATGCATCCATAACATGAAACTCCACAGTCAATTTCTATAGCGATTTTTATTTACTATCAAAGCCTAGTAGGTAAGGAGTCACCGTGGAAGGTTCATATCATAGTCAGCGAATCTTAAATGATAGCTTAAGATGCAGATAGTGGATAAAAAATGAAAAAAAAACCTCAAGCTTGCGATTAAACAAATATTTACTGTTTAATGTGTTTATTCATTGTTTGGCATAGTTCTCTGCTTGCACTGCATTAATCATCTTCGTACACTTTTACTTTTGTAATACCACTTGTAAATCCATTCAGCCAGATGCCTGCGGAGTGAACAGCTGCGAGTCATGTGACCGCCCGGCACGAAAGCGCCGCCCCTTTCCACCTCAATTTCCCGAGGCTAAACATTTTCCAGGTGACCTTTTTGACAGCTTTCCCCTTTGCTACAGGAACAGGAAGTAAGGAAACGTGCAGCTGTCTGATATTGTGGAAAACAACATAGCAGAAAGCGACCAGCAGTGCACTCGGGGAGTGAGGCATTGAAAAGTCGCACAATAAAAAATGCCGCAGCAAATTATATAAAAGAAGTTTGCTGTTTTAATTCTGTGGTTGCCTTCGTTATGGAGGTCACCCAGCAAAAAACCAGATGGCTTAAAGTAAATAATGAAATCAGTATTTGGATGAGCAGTAAAATATACATTTTCTTCTCTGTGCTCAGAATCCTGAATGGCTTCCAAGTAGTGCTGCGCATTCTCATGCGTTGTGAGATCTCACCCTTCTGCTTCACGCTGCGAGGCCTTATGGTCACTCAGAAAGAACGGCACTGGATGGCACCAGCTCTTCCCGTCAGTCTCAGCAGCCGGGTCCCGAAAACCGCACTCATTCGGCCGGAGAACAGTTGCATTATTCATGCACCGAGAAAACACTCTTTCAAACCTGCTGTGACCCTAATGCCTGGGATGAGGCTCCTAGCCGTGGACTGGTACAGGACCTAGAAGACCGGCACTGGTGCTCCTGCAGGGTTTGAGAGACATAAAATCACTAATGCACATTAAGTGCTGCATGGTTTCTGAGTTTAATTGAGCTAGATACAGGAATTTTTTTGCACGTTGGCTGTCTCTGATATGGTGCGTTAATGTGCGGTTTCCCCAGGATTTTCTGCAGTCCTACTGCTTCCTATTGGCCCATGCCAAATAGAACAATGCACACAGCGTTGGAGGTCATTATTGTCATATTAGCCATAGTCAAGTAAGTCCTCTGTAAATGACTTCATTTGTTTAGTCAGCTGACATACGATTATGGGCAGAACAGCATTCCATTTCCTGGCTTTTGAGCCAGCAGGCTGCTTATGTGATTCCCTTTACATGGGACAGCAGGAGTTCACCGCGAATCCGTCTCCACTCAGCCGCCCAGTAAAATGGTGCCAAGGGTTTTCACGGCTGGCTTCTCAAGGGCTCTGTTATCGGGGTCGCCGAAATTCCCGCAACAAATTTAATTACAACTGTCTCCTCTAACTCACAAGCTTATCAGTGGAGTATGAGGTCATTTAGATAATGCTTTCATGCACAACATAGCTTCCAATTTGCTCATGTGTGCATGTCAACAATATAAAGCAGTTCAGGACAGACAAAAATCTTACAGCTTAAAGAGCTTATCCTTTCATGGGATTTGAGCTGGGAGCCTCCCTTTCCTATGTCTGTTGTATTACACAATGTCCTGACTTTACCTTTGCTGATCAGTAGTAGCCTGTCATGTATCACAGAAGTTGCAATCAATCTCTGATGGCATGTCTGCCTTGCATATGTGTGCTATGAACTTGCAGTCCAGTAGGGGGTGCTGCATCAGGTTGGTAAAGGCTTCCTTGAGTGAGAAGTACCCTGCTGTGCAAACCTGGGGCAGATAAAGAGCATGCCATCAATGTGAAGAGCTCTGAGTACAGAGCTGGGAGTGAGGGTCTGTGAGCATTCATGTCCAAAAAAGGGACATTCTTGAGCTTTGTTTTCCAGATAAGTATGTGTGTGTAATGTAGAGCGTGACATCACTGTTTAAAAATCACAACAAGGTTCTCTGATATCTGCATTGGTACAGACAATACAGTCAGTCTGTCCTGAAACTCCTTGATTATTGAGTTCCTCTGGCATTACATTTTTTCCCAACAGGAAGAATATGCATTCAGCTCAGATCTTTTCAAGATCACCATAAGATACCTTGATGGTACATTTGCAGACAGAGGGAATGTAATAGTGACCGTCCTCCTTGGCAGTGCATGGAGGGACATTTTAAAAACAGCAGGCCATCACTTTTATAAGCCTAAGCGTTTGCTTGTTCTAAAATGTGAAACTGAAACTGCTGGCTAGCAGCCCCACTGCCTTGGTGGAGTAATTGGATTGGTCGCCATCCTGGCACAAAATAAAGAAGAAGAGAAAAGACACTCCAGGCCATAAATCTCATTGTGTGAGAACAAGAGACGGGACATGGAGACGCTAAGATGCATTATGCAAAAATGGAGTGTTGTTGAGTACCAAGAGCAACAAAGAGAAAAGGACATCCTTCAGCGCATTGCATATGTAGATCCTCATGGCCTATCTGACCATTTTAATAGCTTTTATTTAAAAGTTATTCATCTGCTGACATCTTCACAATCAATGAGACTGAGCAATTCTGTCTCCTCGCGTAAGTTACTTTTTACCTTGACGAGCCCACAGGGAGGAGTCACGGTGACTCTCATACGTTTGTATTTGTCTGTGTGTTTGAGGCTTGTTGGCTGACAGGAATTGGCTGAATGCCTGCGGGGGGGGGGGGGGGGGTCTCATATATCACTGAAGTTG
>JAODLD010000016.1:17190071-17203132 GCA_026781065.1 Mormyrops boulengeri
TGTGTGTGTGTGTGTGTGTGTGTGTGTGTGTGTGTGTGTGTGTGTGTGTGTGTGTGTGTGTGTGTGTGTGTGTGCTCTCACCCCCAAAGCAGACTGAATACAAACTTATCCAGTCAGAAAATGGGCTCACGACCTTCTAGCACTGGCCAGAGACCTCCTGGCCAACTCAGGAATACTTCACACCTGGTAGTGTCCCAGCCTCCACAGTCCCTCCTCTTCTGTTGTTTATGCACGTAAAGGTTGTTTATTTTGTTCCCTAGGCCAACTGCTGTTTCCCCATAAAACAATCGGGGTGTTTGCATTGGCCCCTTGTCCTTGGAGCGCTACGAGAGCATCAGCTGTGACAGGTGTGAGTATGTGTCGCAAAACGCCATGAGCCGAGTGAATCGCTTGTCGTGTGGTTATTCCCGACGGATAGCGATTTTGAATCTGTGATGAATGGCTCTCGTTTGTGTAGCGATACCTGCTGGTGCGCAGGGGCCAAAGGGGCAGGAGTTCAACCATGGGTATTGGGAGGGTAGTGGTGACCCTCCGGAGAATTCTGCAGGCAGTGGGGTGGGGAGGCAGTGGCAGAAATGTCATACAGTTTCATATCGGGGGGGGAGAGTTCTGAAGATCCACCCAACACTTGTGGGCTGTAGGCCATGTTATGCTTGTAGGACTTCTTCTGATGCATGTCTGTTTGGTCCTTCACACGCTTGTTATCCCATGTGCTGCTGTGGCGGTGTCTGCACTGAGTGTGGCGTCTGTGAGAGTCTGCGACGGAGCCCCGTGTGCCTAAACAGTGTGGGAACGGCAGCGGTGGCAGGCAAACAATGGCACAATGAGTGCGGACAGTGAGGGGGGGGGTCAGCGTGGGTGCGTGGGGTCAGCGAAAAGCTCCAGTGCTTTGAATGGGCCAGCGGGGTCTATGAATGGGCCTTCGAGGGCCGGCCGGAAGCCCGGAATCAGGTGGCCTGTAGCCCCGAGGACAAGCGCTGGCCGTTTCCTCACTATGACTGCCCTTGCCAGTCACAGGTGTCCTCTCTCTCTCTCTCTCTCTCAACATGCTCAACGTCCATTTGATGTTCTTCTGGAGTGCATTACAGTTGTTTATTTTGGATTTTCAGTCCTCCTGACCCGCCGGCCCTGATGTGGGCAAATCAGCTGTGGGAACGTGAATCCTGCCCCATTTGAATTTTACTTGCCCTCTGCACAGTCTCTTTGGCAGCGGGCCATTGGGGAGATTGCAGGGCAAATGGAGCAGGGTGTGTAGTAGAGAAAATGCGTGCCTGGCCTTTTTTGCGGGGGGGGGGCATCTGAGAGGAAGAGCCGCACCTCCCTGTCCCCCAGCCTGGCTGCTGATGGGTTTGCACACTGGGCTGTGATTGGCTCTGAGGAGCGTTCCCCTGCAGATACCACAGACTGACCAACCCCCCAGGTGGCTGTGTGGTTTCATGCACACCTTTGTGCTCATTATGAATAGCAACATCCCGGCTATTCAGAGCTCGTGGGAATTCGGGGGGGTACCCAGTGACCACCCTCAGAGGGGGCAGGTACCACCGTCCACGTGGACCGTCAGCGATGGCCCTCGTCACAGGATTGAGAGCGCTGCCTCCCGCTAACAGGTTTCCCGCAGCAGCCTTGGCTGCTGAGCTGTTTGTTTTTAATTCCCCGAGCGGGACTCGGCTCTTCCGTTCAGGCACAGCGTGAGAGCGATTGGCTCAGCCTGGTCAGCACCGCACAGCGCCGGGAGGAAACGGGCTCTGAGTCACACATGATATACGACTGGGCCTGGAAAATCACTGTGCGCGAGTGTGTGCAAGCGAGCGAGCGTGTGAACGTTTGTTTAGGCTTGTGTTGGGAGGGATTTCGGAACTAGCGGCCTCTTGCACCGACAAGCACACGCACCATATAGAAAATGTGATAGGGGTCCTTCAATGGATGCATACTCATACAAATGCACACAGGTAGCTTGTTGGAGATAAGACAGCGGTCCTTTAAAGGTCACACACACTCGCAGGGACCTGTGCCGAGATATTTGTCATTGAGCCAAGCCTGGGGTCAAAATATCCCAAGGACGGCAGTGCTCTGGAGAACCTTTTAACTGGACACCATTAGCACACGCCCATGTAAAAATGTTTTCCTTAGGGCTATTGTGACCAATACTGCCATTGCCCCATCTGTTACTTATACGCACCATTTATCTGAGCAAATTCATCACTAATACAGCAGCTTTAGCTGAGGAGTGTCGATCACTGAGGCCGGTTCCCTCCCCTGTTCCCCTGTTAAAGAGAGGGCCATGACTTTCCTTTTCCTGCACCCCCCCCCCCTCCCGTGTGTGGACATATCAGTTTAATAGCCTTCCAGTCCTAGAGGGTATGTACTAACATCGCTTTCCAGCCAGAACGCACCCCCTTAGATTGAGCAAAACATGCTGCAACATGGCTGTGTTTAGTCTGGGAAATTGCAAAACAAATGATTACCTGCTTAAATTTAAAGGCAGCTGGAGTCAACAGGGATCTGTACAATTTACCAAAGGACTAGTGGACCATGGACATTGATATATATTGCCAGGAATCTGGTTTCCTGACAATGTAATTAATAATATCTATAGTTATCTGGCTAACTGTCTGAACTTGGTTTGTAGAGTAGCCCCTTATGAATAAACTAGGCTGACTAACACTATATTTAACCAAAACCCGCTTTGTGGAACACAAGGCTCATCATCATGGATGTTTTTATAAATGCTGACAAAAATCATTAGTTGCACAGAATGCACATGAATGAGGCTAAATATTTTGATGTAACTTACAGTATAATTTTACCCAAAAATTCCACATTACTGACATGAAATGACAACAACAAACCCACGTTTCGGAGTCTGGATTCTTGTTGTTGCTGTGGATTGCAGCCATCCCTTTGCTGTTTTCTTTAGTTTTCAGCAGTCTGTAAAAAGGGAGCTCGGATTTTCTTATTAAATTGATTTGTACAATGAATCGCACAGCAGTCCTTTCCCTTTTTAGATATTTTCGCTGCATCCATGCTGAATGCTGATGCTGCCACTCATTCCTTTTACCGCCCAGTGGCTGTGACGGTAGTGATTTCCGCTTGCTGTGACGTTATGTGTATACCCCCGGACTTGTGTGAAGTAAACCCCCCCACCGAAAGCCTGGGGTGCCCCATCTCTCCCCCCACCCCTGGCTGTCATGCAAGGCTGAGCCTTACAGGTTAATCCAGGTTAACCCATAGCCCAGAAGCGAGTTCACAGCTCACTGCATTTGTGTACACTGTTGTTTGACACAGAAACATTTGGATGCAGGAATCAGGTGTGTCTTAGCTTTTAGCTACCGTAATGTTTCTGTTTAGTTTAGTGGTTCCCAGAGAAGAAATTAAAGTATAGTTCCCTACATAGCTAAATGTCCAGGGTCAGAATTTGTTGAAGTTTCCTTTGCTGATGAGTACTGCACAGTCACAGCATGCAGGAACTTCGATTCATACTTTGAAAACACCGGTTATTTTTCCAGCCTCATTTCCACAAATAACCCCCTTAAGATGAGTGAATGCAGGGCCTGTCCTGGTGACGAGGCCCCCTCAGTGTTCTGCGGTTCTGATCTTTTGATTATAACCTTAAAAAGATGGTCTGTGAAGGACTGGCTTGTCGTGGGATTCCCGCAGAGCGCTCGTCTTCCCTGAATTACATCAATAACCAAGAAGGCTGTGTTATGAAGGAGAGATGCAGTGAATTTTCTCAGCAGGGAGCTGATGGGAGGTATCACAAAACTACTCTCCCCTGCAGGTCAGCACATGGTCATCTCCTCCATTGCACCCCCGCTTCATTGTTAAAAAGACAACTTTCAGAAGCTAGCATTTCTGTTTAGCTTGTTATGGCTACAGTTTTCACCAGTGCTAGAAACACCAGGTGTGCGTGATTCCTTTGAACTCAATTTATCCCCCCCCCAACCCTGTATCTAGTGCGGATGTCCATGAAACATTCGGTCGAATTACCTGTAGGACTGACACCCAGCACCCCCTCAGTAATTCTGCATTGTTTGGCACTACTTACTAAAACAAAGGCATCTTTCATCGCATTGTCATTTCTTCTTTGTCTTGAAGGAAGGATTTGTGTGAAGATTTCAAAGGGCTTAGTGTTCCAGTTCCATTCATTTGGTGTTAAACGCCACTGATTTTGGGGGGGGGGAGAGAGAATAGAGAACTTGGGAAGGACGGTTGATCTACATGTACACCTGGGAGGTGCTGTATTGGTGGTGTCTCTGCCCAAGCACGGCAATGAGGCTGGCCAGGGAGTCACTGGATTCTCTTAGATGTGTCTGTGAAGAATTTGGTGGTCTTAGCTCTGCCTGAAAAAACGCTCATGGGAATTTTACTTGCACAAAAATATTCTGAGGGCAGAATGGTTATCTCTCTGAACCAATCATTTTTCAATCAGATCGAGGAGTTGGGTCCAAGCAACTAAAGGAGGTGGAACCACCCAATCAGATATCTTGGTCCCGCCTCCTAGTTGCTTGGACCCACCTCCTCTACAGTCTGGTTCTGTCTTTGAACCAATCATTTGCTGTTCTGCCCTCCAGAACATTTTTGTGTAAGTAAAACTCCCACGAGCTGAATAAACAGCAGGCACATGGACCATCCCGCCTGCGGGCCTGTCCAGCATCCCTCCGACACATGGACACACAGGACAGTGTGGTTCCCTCTGTGTACTTGGAGTACTTTCAGGAATGAGAACAAACACCAGAGAGTGAAAAAGAACTCAAATATCAACATAGCGAGAAGTCTATTAAAAACAAGCCAAGGAATCGCCTTGAGGTTTGTGTTTACTTTTCAGGGGTTTATCTACTTTTTGGGTGTGAATCTTTGAGATGCCCTCTTGGAAGGGGTCGCGCCAGCTCTGCATGGCGTAGGCCGAAATAGCCATACTACTTAGTTTTCAATAGGCCCTCTGCAGCAGAGAGCTCTTCCGCTCATCGGATTCCTCTTTTTGGAGCCGCTGGACTGTGATGGTGTCTGTACTGGCCGTCCTCCAGCTGGCTTGTGCTTGGGCCATAGTTTATTTATTCATTGTTTCAGTTTCCCTCAGTGTTACTGGAGTGGGAAATTGCTGCAGACATTTGCCAGGTTTGTCTAGCCGCTTGAACGAAGAGAAAAAAGGCGGCGCTCGCTCTTTCTGTCCTCAAGTGGCTGACTCATAAGTTCCTGGTCACCTGCCGCTGTTAACACACCTGACGCTGCACACGCCGTCTCTTTGCCGAGCAGCTGTCCCTACTTGGCGTTTTGGCATTCTGACCATCAGCAGATCCCGCCCTTTTCCAGACAAACGTCAACGTCCCCAAGCTGCAACTCTGACCCCTGGGAATATGGTGCTCAGGTAGTGTTGCATTGACTTCTTTAGGCCCTGAAAGCTTTGGTGCTGTCATTTCAGCGTGTGATAGATGGACTCAATTGCTCAGCAGGAAGCCATTCCTGTTTTCAGCAGCCCAAGGCCAAACTACGGTACGTTTGACACTTCAATACGTGAAAATGACGATTTTCAGTGATAGACGTGTGTTCCTGTGAATTACCACTGTTTTGAAAGGCTTACTCTTTATCCAAAAGCATCCAGGCCTTATTTGTTCTATTTGGGCTGAAAAGCTTGAGGAAATCATGAAGAAAAATGCCTGCAGACAAAAGAGCTCAAAATGTCTCTGGCACCAAAGCCCGAATTGCTGTATTCAGAGCTTGGGCTGGGCTTAGTTCTGGGTTCAGGGTTGGGTTCTGTGTCTTCATACCAAGAGGGTTAGTGTCAGCGTGCGTGAATGAGAAGCCTCTTGTTTGCAAACGTGCTGGTTCAAGCGTGTTGTCGCCTTCATTAGCTTATGCAGCCTCCCAGGACAAGGACCCCTTGTCTCGACGTTCAGACGGGAACATGCACCCGATCTGTCACAACTTCTGGGGGAGATGTTCAAAGCAAGCATGGGATGAAAGGACATCTCTACCATAATGACATAATTATGATCTTTACAGTGATATTTCTCTGTTGTGGGGGGACATGGTGGTATTCATTCCAAGGTATTCAGGCACTCGACACGCAGTAAGGCGGCATTCCCAGGGCTGGCTTCCACCGATTTTTCTTTCTAAGTGGGTCTTGATTATCGTTTTTGGGTGTCTGGGTTGGTGGGAGAGCCTAAGAGAGGATACCGCTAAATCTGTAATTAGGACCCTCTTAATTTTTTTTCCTTCTTCCCATTCAGGATGCAGAGATAATGACACAGGTTTCTTGAGTCAGTGTGCAGGGATGCACTTCGATGTGTTTACAAAACAAAGGCATGGCGTGAGAGCAAAGAGGGCCATGTTTTGACCTCCAACCCAGTAGACTGAGAGGATGACAAACAGACAGAGCGGTGGGTCCAGGAGAAGGAACCAGCCATGATTCTCTCAGTTGGACACACAGAGAGGTCATCTGCTGAGAGTCCTTTATAACTAGATTATCATATGATTAATAGGTTGCTGTGCTTATGACTGCTTGCTTGTACAGCATGTGATTCCCACATGAGATTTTTATATCACTCAATGAAGTCTTCAGTGTTCATACAGTAGGAGCAGCTGGGAGGGGTAGCATAAGGCAAGGTTTTCCAGCCCTGTTCACGAAAAGATGTGTACTGTCTGACAGGGAGCTTGGAGGAAACAAAAATGTGGACCATCTGGGGGTCCCCGCGGACCGGTTTGGGAAACGCTACCACAAGGTATTAAAAATGACATCTGAGCTTTGTCCCACGTGGGACCCTGTTGAATTACTATTGTTTTGTAGTGATGTATGCCTTTTTTAGAAAAATATTTAAACTTGCACCTACATTTAGAACCTCATTCAAGCAATATTTGAAAATTTTGCTGGTACGTGAGTGCAGGATAGTGCATCTATGGCGGAGTTATGTAGAAATCCACTTTGAAATAATCTTGTAGTTTTGACTTTGGCCACGAACCCCCTGGAAGAGACAGACAGCTGCTAGCTGTCGGGGGCCTATAACAGGTAGCAGATGCTCCACTCAGGCAGGTTTTGTCACTCTGCTTCTGGAACATCTCGCAGATGGCTAGTTAGCATTCACACACAGTCCTACACCCCCACAAAGTGTTGTCTCCTCCATAAGCTTAGACAGGCCTTGAGGATAAGGCCCCCTTGTCCTGATATTCATACAGGAGCTTCCTGGGTCCAGGGGAAAGTTAGTCTAGTGGGTATGAATGCATTCCCTGAGCTAGATGCTTTGTTAAATAACCGAATGAATCCATGCATTTCTGCATTTCAGATGTCGCTTCTAACACATCTGAGTCTCCGACACCTTCCTCCTTGTCTCTCAGCATACTTGACTCCTTTTTGTTGAGCTGTAGGGCAACGGCTGTGAGTCTTTGCCAGTGTAAAGTGCATGAATGCTGAACGCTCTGTCCTTTTGAGAGATGGAAACAAAAGTGCAGAGCGGATTCTCAAAGCAGGGCCGCGGCAGAGATCCTCCGAACCAGAGCAACCACAGTGGGGTCTTTGTCGGGAAATATGAATAAATAAGAGCAATAAGCTTTGCAGAGCAGAGGTTCCCCACTGGGGGAGCATGCCAGGATAAAGGAGCTGTTGGACAGCCTCGGGACTGGAATGTGGAGCTGGGCAGGCAGGGAGCTGGCGAAGGTCCAGAACACCGCTGAGTTCCGTCCAGCAGCCTCGCTGAGATGGGGCTCCTCCTGGACTGTGCATGGGTGGGTGGGGCTTAGTGCCCTGAAGATACATTGTCCTCCCTGGGTCTTCCCAAAGCTGTCAGGCAAATGGGATGGGGACTTCTCATCCCAGGCATAATACTTTAAAGTCAGATTGATTCATAGATAGGGTGCTGTGTGTGAATGCCGTAGACCAGCTTCTCATGGGTAACTTTCTGCATGACTGCACATTCCTTTGTTGCATCTCCTTTTGTCCTTAAATTGACAAGCAATTGTCGCACCTGAAATTAATTGTTTGGAATAGTGAGTCCTGAGCTATTCGGAAGACTCTTGAAGCCGACCAGGAACATAAAGCAAAGATTTATTTTTCTCAACATCCTGTTTATAAAGAGAATGTATCATTGCTTACACTGCTTCTGAAGAAGCAGGTGTAGCTGGTTTCCACCCAGCTGGCGTCATCTTCTAATTACAGCTGAAAGATACCAATATTTGTTTGCATTTGTTTTTTTTGTGGTTGAAAAAGAAAAAAAAAAAGTTTCTTTAAATGAGAAAAGTCTGTATGTTTCCAGGGAAGCATATTAATGTAGTTTCTCTCACAAGAGTTCATTGTGCCCAGATATGCATGGCTATTTTGAGAGAGACAGCCGATGACAAGTCTTTCCAGTACAGAGAACTGCAGCCTGCAGATGTTTGTAGTCCGCTTACGATTGATGAGCGTTTCATGCTGGATGCAGGCTGGAACTCTGCTTTTGTCAGTGTCAAGTACCCTCCTGTATGCAAACACTTGCATCTTATCTGCTAAGAACACTTTGGTCCCATTACAAAGCCTCCCGGTTTTATGAAATTTACTGCATGGATTTATTTGGAGGGACCATACAGACTTGAAAAGATTGTATGCTGTTTTTTTTTTTTTTTGGTAAACCTTAAATGCTGATAGCGACTAAGCAAATATTTTCTTTCCTGCTGTTTCTTTTTAACATCTGTTAAACACTATATATTGAGAAAAGTATTGGGACAGCTGGCCATCACATCTACAGGAACTTTTTATGGAATTCCAGTCTAAATCCATAGGCATCAATATGGAGTTGGTCCCCCACCTTTGCAGATATAACACATGCCACTCATCTGGGGAGGCTTTCCACAAGATTTTTGACTGTGTCTGGTAATTTTTGCCCGTTCGTCCAGAAGAGCATTTGTGAGGTCAGGCACTGGTTTTGGACGTGAAGGCCTGATTTGCAATCTCCATTCTAGTCCATCCAAAAGGTGTTCGGTGGGGTTGCGGTCAAGTTCTTCCACACCAGACTCACCCAACCATGTCAACCTGACCTTTCTTTGTGCACCGGGCCGCAGTCATGCTGGAACAGAAAAGGGCCTGTTGCCACAAAGTTGGAGGTATAGGATTTTCCACAATGTCTTAGTATGCTGAAGCTGGAAATAAGGGGTCTAGCCCAACCCCTGAAAAACAACCCCATACCATTATCCCGCCTTCACCAAAATTTTACATTTTGCACGATGCAGTCAGGCAGATAATTCTCCTGGCATCTGCCAAACCCAGATCACTGCCAGACAGAGAAGTGTGATTCGTCACTCCACAGAACTCGTTTCCACTTCTCCGGAGTCCAGTGGCGGCGTGCTTTACACCACTCTGTCCAACGTTTGCCATTGCTCTTGGTCATGTGAAGCTTGCATGCAGCTGCTCGGCCATGGAAACTCATATTCCATGCAGCTCCCGTTTTTTTCATAAATGTTTGTAAACCTGACTGCATGCCTAGGTGCTTGATTTTATACACCTGTGGCAATGGGTCTGAATGAAACACCTGAATTCAATGATTTGAGAGGTGTGTCGCAATACTTTTGTCCATATAGTGGTAATATTTGTTTCGTGCCTAGGGCTGGGTAGTGTCCCAGGGTTTGTGGCTGCAGTACCACCAGGGTGGGGGCTACTGGGGCTGATACATTAACGAGAACCATAGCAGGCACTAATAGAATAAAAGCCCAGGCAATCAATTATTGATGGGTCTGTTATCTTCTGTCTCCAAGGGATGTCAAAGACTAGCTCTAACTGGGGGCTGTGAGTTGACTTTGCCTATTGGAAGAGTTACTCTGGCCAGCTGGAAATGAGAAGCTATTTCCTGAGCAGGAGAGGACTTTGTCCTCTGTATCACAATAGATTGATAAGTGTCTCGGTGAACATATAGCTCAAGATTTTTGTCTGTGTACAACAGGTTGCTTTTTCTGCACCGGTTTCATTTCATTTTCCAGAGCGATAAGGTCAGCAGTATTCTCCAGCTCCATAAAGATTTTGTTAGCTACATAGCTATCAGAGAGAGGAGACGTATACAAAAACCTTTTGAATTGCCCTGTTGCCCCTCACAATCTTGCATTTGTTGCTTCCGGTATCTCCCCTGTGCTATGTCCATTCTCCGTTAATTGGCCATATGGAACATTCATGAACAAATCGTCATGGTCAAAATGAATAGTCAACAAGACTGTAAGCGAGGTGGTGTTCTGGCTCTCTGGGTAGCAGTATTGCATCACCTCTGGTGCTTCAGTTCCTCCCCCCCCGCTCTGTGTGGGAGGTAGTTTCCGCGTTGTCTCTGTTGTATGGATACTCCGGTTTCATCTCCTCACCCAAAGACCTTTCAGGCAGGTAAAATGATCACTGTAACCTGCCCATTGTGGGCATCGCTGCCTCCCGTGATCTTGTGAGAGATAAGTGGTTGGATGATGGATGGATGAAAAGGGCCAAACTAACACACGCAAACATGTGGCTTCAGCTTACAACTTCTCCTACTCCGGTCCAAGCACTTGGCAGGTCTTTTTGTCTGGTTATATTTTAGCAGACAGCGGGGGGGGGACATAAATGACTTGTCTTGCATCAGCAGTCCCTGGAGGGCAATGACTAGCAATAGAGTCACCTGTATATTCAGGTTGGTGTTTTTTTTTCCCCTGTGATGAAATCAGAATGGATGATGTCACAGAGTGGAAACAGGATGATCATCAGATTTATCTTACGGTAAAATACATTCTACAATTATATTTTTATTTAAATTTATTACAGTTGTCACCATATCCGGTCTGCACAAGTGGCTTTTAATCAGGCTGCACTGGGTTCTGTATAAGTGAACTCTCTCTGCTAATAATCACCCCTGGTCTTCTGACTGAGCCCTGCCTGTTAGTGGACCTAAGGTGTTCAGTCCAAACGGACCATTTCGCATGATTCATTTTTCCATGGTGGTCCTGAAGTACTTGATCGAAGGAGCGTTTCCCTTTTTCAGGTTATTTTTTTTTTTTTTGTCATTTCCTTTACGCAGAGCCTTATCGAAGATGGTGGGCTCCATTTCCTGTAGCTGATTGAGTTCTTTACGACTGTCATCCTGCCTCCATTAACCATTAAGTCTGGAATAATCCTCACGTCAGCGGTTTGCCGAGGGGATCGGATGATGGCGCATTTCCGCGTGCTCTCGTTGCCGTACGTGATGCGGGATGAAGGGGAAACATTTACGTATTTAGCACTTTTGTCCAAAGCATCGTACAAGTTAAATGGCACATTACAGACACACGTGCCGTTTAGGAGTCGACTAGGCAGTGTGGCTGAGCTTCCAAGGAATTCCCAGGTTCATGTACAGTATAGGTAGGAGCAGCATCACCTTACTGAAATGCTCTGAATGATTTACTGTGGTGTGATTCCTGCTAGTCCTGCTGTTAGACCACGGTGATTTAAAGGATCAAAATGATTAGCTATCTCAGCTATTGGCTAAAACTTTTTCTTAAGTCTCTTGTGCCTTATATGGCAGATACTTTGAGAGGTGGGGTGATAATTGAATGAGATCCTGTTAAAAAATGTGTACAGTCTGCAGTTGTGGTCAGGTGTCGTCATGCAAGCCCTGCTTGGTACATTAGCTGATGGCTCTGAGACCCTGAGAGAATGAGAGGTGACCATGCAACCAGGTAGCCAAGTGATCCAGGGTAAGATCAGGAGGATCACTAAAACCAAGCCAGCTGTCCAATTTAAACTGCGAGCCTTTGAACCAGGAATGGTGTCCGTATATGAGACACTACTTATATGCAGTTATTGGCCTCTTGTAATGGTTTTATGAAAGCATATGTACCTGTACTGTACATCCGTGTAACTGTTTTCGTAGAATTGGTGATGCATTTTTGAATGTGGGATAATGAAAAGTGAGGCGCGCACACACCCATGCATGAATATGCAAATATAGACAAGCTAATCCCCCTCCCACACACAGGAAATATACACTCTGGTTGATTTACATTTTTGCCAGTGGATGCAATCACCAAGCCAAGCTCTCAGACCCCCCCCCCCCGCAATCCTATTGGCCATGGCTGGATTTAGGGTAAGTCCGATTAGCGCCGCATACTATCACCAGTCAGCAGGAAAGCACCGGAATCAAGCTGGGGGGGGACAAGCCGCAGTAGGGGGTGAGGGTTAGGATGGGGGGGGTCAATCAGCTCACTGCTCGCCCCCTCCTCCTGTGCTGGACGCTGTCTCAACACGCCTTGCGTTCATCTTCTGCTCCTTGTTAACTGTGCCCTTCTGAGGCCTAACACTAATCCCCCACCCTGTCCGTGAGGATAGGGGGAGGGGCAGGTTGGACTCTTCCTCAATGGCCCCATGAGGAGAGGCCCACAGGATGCCGACATGGTGTCATGGTTGCATGATTTTGATGTCTTAACTTCCCAGGATGTCTCAATGCTGTAAGGTAGTGTTTCCCGGTCTGGTGCTGGGGGACCACCAGACAGTTCACATTTTTGCTCCCTCCCAGGAGCAAAAACGTGGACTGTCTGGGGGTACTGGAGGACCAGATTGGGGGAAACTACTGTAAGCAGTCATGGTTGGACCTCTGAGTAGGCACTCTGAGGGTGGCTCGGAGACCATGATTAGGGCATGTTAGGTGCTGATGAGCTGCAGCCAGTTAACAATGACTGCTTTAGCATTGCCTTGCGTCCAGCAAGACACATGTGTTCGTCTAACGTACGTGCACAAGCCCAAATGGGTGATTTCAACAGGACCACTCTAGTGTTCTGAAGTCTGGCAGAGATGCATTAAACAAATGGGACGCTGATGCACAAGGACCTTGTTTTGTTCTTTGCCTTGTTAGGCAGCTCAGTTTTAGGAGCAATGATTTAATCACTGTTTGGTCAGTGTGCAGAGCTACCCCATCGTGTCTCACCCGGTCATCCGATGTCGAGACACGGCCTGTAGATTCATGCAAATCGGTCTGAGTCAGTTTGTGTTTGAACATCCAGCGTTTGTGTGTGTTTAATATATATCAGGGATGGTGTGTGTTTGACTGAGGAAGGGTGTGTCCGGCTGTGAATGACCGGGGGTGGATTTACAAGCGCGTGAGTGTGTTAGTGCCCCT
>JAODLD010000016.1:17218618-17234743 GCA_026781065.1 Mormyrops boulengeri
AGAATGGTACAGGTATTTCTGTGAGAAGCAAAATATCACGCACGCTGTGATTTTTCACTCAACACTCTGTGTGTGTGCGCGCGTGCGTGCGCGTGTTTTCCCACAGACCCGGAGTTCGTGAGTTCTGCGTTCATCAAGGAAGACCCAAACAATCCTATAGGGGAGGATGACAAGATCTACTTCTTCTTCACAGAGGTTGCTAGGGAGTATGACCTCTACACCAAGGTCAAAGTCTCCAGAGTAGCTCGTGTCTGCAAGGTGTGTCCTCTCTTCAGTCTGTCTGTGCTGATGTAGTTGCTCTTGGACATTATACATTTTACTATACATTTTTTTAAATGCTCCCCTGCCACTCACATCAGCTCGCCTGATTCTTGTTTCATACCCTCTTCAATTTTTGCCACCTCCTTCCTCCATGTCTCTCCCTGCCACTCCTCCTGCCCAGGGAGATGTTGGGGGCATGAAGACTCTCCAGAAGCGATGGACAACCTTCCTAAAGGCGCAGCTGGTGTGTGAGGACCGCATCAGCGGTCAGCGTTACAACATCCTGACAGACGTCTACACCACAGATCTCCGGGAGGGAGACCCCAGCAGCACCCATTTCTACGGCATCTTCACCTCGCAGTGGTTAGTGGAAAATCCACACGGTCCCTAAGCCCCACAGATACCCAGAAGTCCAGTGTCAGCAGGGTTTTGGCCTCCACCCAGCTATGCTCTGGTCTTCATCCCAGCAGCCATCTCGCTACCTTGAATGCCCTGTGTGCTATTTACGATCTGTCTGATCTATGAGAGGCTCCATGCAGATAGCCTTTCCCGTGGTATTTATGCCTGAATAGACGCATCAGGCAATGGGGTTGAGGGTGAATCGAGCGTAAATGGCTGACCTTTGACCCCCTTTTCTCACTTCCCCCAGGGAGAGGGAGCCCTTATCTGCTGTGTGCGCCTACAGCCTGGAGGATATCAAGAAGGTGATGGCCGGGCCCTTCAAAGAGCTGAAGAAGAACTGCGAAAACTGGAACAACCCAGAGCCCATTCCCAGCCCTAGACCAGGACAGGTACACTGCAGATCTGATAGCCTTCGCAAACCCATCCACGCTAAACCACCAGACAGATGGCGACACGCAATGCCATATGACAATAGACCCTAACCATTGTGGCAGGAAGTCCACACCAGTTTTCTAAACATGTCATGACTTACCGTGGACAAGCCACCACCAAAACCAGGTGGGCTGCTGTAAGAATGAAGATAGACGGGGAGTTGAGTGTGGAGTGGATTGCGTGAAGTGGGAGCAGCATAGAGTTAAGGCTGCTTCAAGTGGGAGGAGTTTTGATTGGTTGGAGTGGATGCATTCTGGGCTGTATTGTAGATTTTTGAGTGGGAGTAAGATTAGAGTTTGGATCGACCTGAATGTGGAGTTTAGGCTGTTTAAAACTGCTTATCTTGGTGCCTGTGATGGTCAGTGCATCACCAGGGCCCTGAAGGCAGACGGCTTCGAATCCTCGCTCAAGCTTCCAGACAAGGTGCTGACCTACGTGCGTGACCACCCCCTGATGGAGAACAGCGTGATGGCGGCGCCCCTGCTGGTTAGGCGGGGAGTAACCTACACCAAGATTGCCGTCAGCCACGCCAGCGACAGTCAGGGTGATGTTGTGGTCCTGCACCTGGGCACAGGTAAGAGGGTGGAGCGGGGGGCGTGGAGGAATGGAGAAAGGAAGGTGGAGTGTATGGGAGATGGAGCTGAGAGGGTGATAATCGGAGCGAAAGGAGTGTGAGCATTAAGCCCGTTCAGCCCGCCTGCCTTGTTCGGTAGTTGGCCATGTCCGCCTTTAGCGGTCCGTGTGTCGTCCCTCAGACCGTGGGCAGCTGCACAGGGTGCTGGTGGAGGGACAGAACACCAGCCTCCTGCTGGATAGCCCCATATTCCCTTTCCAGGAGCCTGTTAACAACATCCTCTTATACAAGGTACGCAGAACCGCCCCTGGCCTTCCGAAATCCCACAGAAACAGACATGGCCTTGAGCTTAAAGGCTTTGCTGAGGAGCCAGTGCAAGACATTGATTTTCCTTTCAAAGACAAGAATTAACGCAAGAGGTGTCCTGATCCAGTTGGAATTAAACCGTTCTCTCCCTCCCACGATCTCAGGGCCGGGCCCTGGTCGGGTCGCCCCAATACCTGGTGAGCCTCCCAGTAGACAGCTGTGAGCAGTACAGCAGCTGCGAGATGTGTGCTCGGGTTCGAAGACTGGGCTGCGCGTGGAGGACCAAGGCAGGGGCACCGGCCTGTGTCAAAGCACTGGGAGAGTATGTGTCGTCGTCCCCACCGCCACACCGTGTCACTTCCCACGTCTGTTGTGATTATGGCTTTGCAGGTCTGACCACACTTGTGGGTTAATAACTGTCACTGAGTGTGGGTCCGTTTCCCAAACCCCGCTAGGATCCTTCAGGGAGCCGAGCCCGAAGACCTGCTGAGGCAGTGCGGCGTCGGAGAGGGTAGGTCCCGTTCATGATCCTGTGAAGTCCTTGGTGAACACCAGCCGCACCGAAACTTAATCAGATCCTCTGTAGCCTGTGAGGACCGGGCTTGGCCTCCATGATTTTAAATGTCACACAAGGTCCATCTGAAAAGCTGTTAAGCAGCTACAAAGGAGGTCAAAGCATGCAGACCATAAACATCCAAAACGAAGCAGCCATGAACCTTGAAAGTTAGTGTCTCTTATGAATGTAAAATTTAATGACTTCCTCTAACCTTCAACCTTTAAATGTTAAAGTAAATAGGCCTGTTAAATTAGGACTGCCCCATTTTCTTCTCCTTAATTATGGGCATCTTTAAAGGTTTTTTTTCATTGGACTACTAGTGCTGTTAAGTCAGTAGAGCTGGTCGCCATTGTACCCATCCATATTGGTGTAAATAACGGGACCGCTGACTCACCCCCACAGCACGCTGCAGTCCCACAGTGAAGGATTTTCACGTGATGACCGGGATGCACGTCGTCCTGTCCTGTGAGCAGCTCTCCCCTCGGTCTTGCTACTGGGTCCACCCAGATGGCCGCCACACATGGCAGCGCCACCTGGAGGTGATGGTCAGTAGCGACAGCGTGGGCATCTACACCTGCTTCTGCGAGGAAGGCGGCCGAGAGCAGCCTCCCTGCCGCAAAGCTGAGTACCAGCTAGCCATGGACGCCCCCTGCATGGGTGTGGTCGAGGCCCTGACCGGCACGCGCCACGTGGTGGCCGGTTACCCCGTGTGCTTCTTCGCTGGGGCCTTCTTGGGCTGTCTGCTCTACATTATGTGCGTGGGCCACAGAACAGCCCACATGCCAGAAAAGAATGGGCGGGACTTCCTGCAGTCCTCAGACACACCCCTGTCCCCCAGTAGTGCCAGCCTGCTGTCCGAGGGCGTGCCCCTCACGGAGAAGCGGAACGGGGCGCTCAATGGACACAGCGTCTATGGCAACAGCGGCGGCCACAAGCTACAGGAGTCGGCGGTCAACCGGGCGGTGGAGGTGGACGGCAAGGAACCGGAGGGGCTGGAGGAGACGGCGGAGCAGCTAGAGGAGGAGATGACGTCGGGGATGGACGAGTTCGCGGAGCTCAAGATCCCCAAGGCTGCCCCGTTGGCTCCATTTGAGGAGAGCTCCATTTGACAAGGACATGGTTGTGTGTCTTCGCTCTGTGGCACATGGATTAATCACATGGGTCAGCGAATAGACGCGGGAGTGCCTCTTAACATGTAGAATAACACACATACTCAGCTGTTTGCCCGTCAAGAGGGTACAGAAGGGTTTGGGCTGGGTCTGGCACTATAGTGGGGGTCTTCTTTTGACCCCCTCAGGCCACCACCCATGCAGAGCCAGTGGGGTGGTGTGATAGCCCTCCACATCCTGTTTTCTCATAAATCCTTCAGGATGGCTTGAGGCCTGTCACCTCACCTGGGTCAGACCAAAGACACACTGTAGGTCACCCCTTGAAGTGTGACTGGGCCTCCAAGCCACTCCCTGAGGCCTGGGACCAAAGAGGGCGGAGGGCCGGGTGGCTGAGGGACCAAGGGGTGTCGTTAGCACCTGAATCAAGACACGTGCTGCAATTAGGAAATGAATGTAGCCCTTTTCTCATTGGGACACAGGTGGCTACTCTGGGTTTCTGTTCAGACGGGATAAACTCTTCAGATCACTGGCTGAGTTGCCCACTGTTGCCAGGCACTTGAGAAACATGGGTCTGCTCCGATATGCCTCTGGTCCCACGCGCTCAACGGTCACCAGGAGCTCCATGGCAACAGCAGCAGCAGGTCCCCCTGTGGTTTTGGTAAATGGCAGCGAGGGGACGGTGCCTGCAGGACGTCGAATGGCCGAGTCACCTTCTGAACGAGCTGACGGCCCAGATGGGTCACCTGTTCTGCTCACAGCATGAATGGGTTTGGCCTGGTCCTGTGGGGAAAGTCCTGGATATAATTACCTTAAATGTGGACTTTTAATGTTTTTATTATTTTTTTTTATAACTCCATAAAAGTAAATGACTTGATCTTGAGTGTGGAGAGGGAACACTAAAAGCACAGCCATTGCTGGGGGTCTGGAGGCTGTCTCTGGGGTACCCCCCCACCCTGACTCGGAGTTCAGGTCAAAAGTTCTTGCGTAATAAAAAGAGGAAGGGGGAAAACCAGTTATGCTGAGGATGGTAATTGGTGTTACCTTGATTCCAAGGTGGCATCAAAAGTCAAGGGAGGCAGAGGGCTGATGATCTCTGGACCCCTTCTGGTGAGGGTGGGTTTGGTGTACTAACACTAGTCTGTTTAAGGAACTATACGAAGAAAGATGTGCTCTCCTATGAACTGTATTTATGTGACTGTCCGAGTCGTGTAACAGTGAACTCGGTGGGCGACTCTAGTGCACTTGTTTCTTGAATGTGCTGAGCTGGATGTAGATGCATGTCACTGCCATTAATCACGGCTTATAGGAATACTATTGGGCCCCCTTGTGTCTGTTTAGGCAGGGCAGGGGTGTGGGTACAGAGCCGCCTTTCTCTCTCTCCGGCACAGTGGTAGCACCGACTCACCGGTACGCAGATAAACGACCCAGCTGGCCATTATGTGAAGCACACACAGGCTTAGAAGCCAGATGCTCGACGGTCCCCTCCCGGTCCAGCCTGATTTCTCACTGTGCCCTACAAACATGTGCACACGTGGTAGGCGTGCATTCCTTCATGCATGCCGACGCCATCGTGACATTCTTTGCATCTTTGCTTTGGGTTATGTCAGACAGGGCTTTCTGAAACACTACCGTGCAATTCTTTTTATATTATCTTTATTTATTATTGCCGACAGAGGTGCAGGATGTCAGATTATCAGGAGCTCGTGGACGATAGGTCTTCAGTAGGATCTTGTGCGTACTGAGTCTGGATGCTGCACAAGGTCCTCTCTGCACCTCAGGACCTGGAACCTTGGTTATTATTTTACAGAGGGGACCATTTTAAAGCATTCCTTAAATTATTCTGACGTGTACAAAGAAATGCTTATTTTTGAAAATAATGTTGCCATTGAAAATAAATACGTCGAATTTCCCCAGTCGTTGCCGCCTTCTTTCATGTCATTTGTATGAATGAAAGTTTAAAGTTAATTTACATCAATTTTATTTTTATAATTTATATAATATAAATATGTAAAAATACTCTGAGCTGTGTATATGTGGATGACTGTGTGAATGCTGTTTTCATGCTTGTTCTAAAGACTAATAAAAACCTACCTCTTACTGATATCTGGTGTATGTTGCCCTGCCCTCTGCTGGGCTGAAGTCTGTACTGCAGACATATATATTTAAAGACAGAACCTTGCCTGTATTACATGTTCGGCTGTTTTTCTTTAAAGCAAACATTTCATCCATTTCTTCCCAGTTTGGATCAGGCAACGGTCTTATTTTCAGGCGCATCTCCTCCCAGACGCACAATGCACACAGACCGGAGTGTTTGTGTGCCATCAAACACCCGCCCGTTTTCACTCCGCGGGCTGTGGGTTGTGTGAAGTAATATAAAACGCTTGGAAGAGGCTGCCATCTCCACCCACAGACCTGTATGTGTCCGCACTGCAGAGCGATGAGGGCTAGAGGGACCCAGCTGTGTCACCCGCATGATAAGGGACCATTACGAATTCACTGGGTCCTCGCTGTACAGTGAACCTGGCTTTGTGAAGCCCCTTATAACTCCTGCGAAGAAGCCTTCTCCATATAGCTTTCATTGATGTTTATTAGACTGCTTTGAGGACAGGTGCGGGGGGGGACATGGGTGGCATCCGATGACTCTGTGTCTGAATGTGTACATGTCAGCGTGTACTGCCAGCCTGTTTGTACTGTATGCAAGTCTGTCTGCAGGCCTGTCCTCTAAGCCTTTGTGCCTTTCTCCCCGAGCGGCATTATTGACCTGGTGGCACATCGCTGCCCTCTTCTGGCCGTGCCCTCTGCCTGCGCACCACCCGCGCACACACTTTCTCCAGCAGTAGCTGCTGCCTGCGCGCCTGAAGCTGATCCCGGCAGGAGCGGAGCGCATGTGTCCTCTGAATCAACTGCTGCAGCTCCCCCTGCAGGCTCTGGTTTTCTTGAGACACCTGCTGGATTTGGGCCATCATGGACCGAACTGCCTCCTGGGGGGGGGTGTCAAATGTTAGGGATGGAGGGTCAATGTGTCGGCACCTCACACAACAGCAGAAATCTGAGGGAGATGCTGGTCTGTTTCCATGTAAGTATGAAGTATGCGCCACTACATCAGTGAACCATCAGTGGGATGGGCTGTTATGTCACTAGGATGCAGCACCTTGCCAGTGGGCCTCGTCACCTTATCAGTGGGCAGTGGTGGGCAGGGTTCTGCTAGCCACTAATTAGCAAAGCTAGCTTTTTTTTTTGTTAGCGGATTGTTTGCGCTAACTTTGAAAACTGTTAGCGGATCAGTTAGCATCTACTAAATTTAGTTCCGTTAACAGATTTACATTAACATTTTTTGCAGGTACACTGAATAAAATTTAACGGTTGAAAATGTTTGTAAACCCTAAGATCATACATATTTGTTCCTGTCTGTCATGAGCATGTCTGCATGTCTGACATGCTGTTTGCTGACTACTAGTAAACACAAGATGTGATTGGTTGATAACTTGTCAGATTTAAGGTAGTCTGGGCTAATGTAAGTAATTGAATTTGAAGATATAGTCCATCTAAACTGGGGTACCCTGAACTAAGCGGAGAACAAGGGGCCTGTATCGCCAAGCTGAATTTCTTGATTAGCCAAATAACTGGTCGGATGTAAGGTACCCTTTATCTCGAGTTATCCGGCTGAGCAAGAAATCCTGCTTTGTGTTACCTGCCCCTGGTTGTATTTCCCAGGTTCTGATTGATAGAGCTATTTACCAATAAAGAGCTGAGACCATCCTTGTTATGGGTAAACGGGGCCATCAGTGAGATGCATCTCTCCGTCAGTAGGCCATTAGTGGGACATGTTGCTACGTCGGGTGCCCTCAGTGGGACGTGTCGCTCCGTCAGGGAGCCGTCGGTTCAATGCACCTCTATGTCAGTTGGCCTTCAGTGGGACGCCTCGCTACATCAGTTGGTCGACATTTTACTACGTCAGTAGGATGCATCGCTATGTCAGTGAGGCGTCAGTGGCCCATCAATGGGATGCCTCGCTACATTAGTAGGCCACGTCGCTACATCACTTGGGAAGCATTGCTACGTCAGTGGCTCATTACAGTTTCCCCCGCTGCAGGTATGCGAGTGCCAGTACGAGAGTGTTAGGTAGGCGCGTCTGATTGTGCCATGTGAGGAGAGCTCCACCCACATGCGGAGCTGTACCCACCCTATTGGCGGCACGGGTGAAGGCCTCCACCGTCTGCCTGGCCTGCTTCTCATATTGTGCCTTCTTACTGCGGCAGTCGGCCATCTGGACACGCACCTCCTCGGCGTGGCTGCAGTGCATGGCCTCCAGCTGTCCCTGCAGCTCCGAAATGCGGCCAAGCTGCTGCTGCTGGTTCTGACAGATGCAGCGGGGCTCAGCGGTATGTCGTATTTGGGCATTTTGTGACACCAAACCAATTCTACATCTATATAATTGAAGTTTCAGTCTCCAAAGTCTTTCTGTGCCTAGCAGTTGCATATTAGAGCCGCTACCAGTTCCGGCTCTGTGGATCTTGCGTGCACCATTTCCTCTACCTTAAACATGCTGAGCTCTGCGATCTCGGCCTTCAGGTGACATACTTCAGACTCCTTCTTCAGGATTCTCGTCTTTAACTCTGAAACATTCACAGAGCTGAGTGAGGAGCACCAGTCACAGTCAGAAAAGGAAAAGAGGACTTAGGTGACCTTTTTTCATACTTTAAATTAAGCTCAAATAATCTAGATCAGTATTTCTCAACTGGTGGGTGTCACCAGAAGCACAGAGTGTGAGATTACTAACCCCCCCCGATCGACGACTGTTTTGGGTGTGTGACTTAATGACCAAGGATCTTGGGGATATACGAGCTGAGAACCACTGAGCTGGATAAATCATATTTTCAAAACTATGCCAAAATAACTAACAAGCTTACAGAATATGAACCAAATGTGTGTTTGGGTTAAGTCATGATTGTCCAATAGGAATGCTCCTTACCTAAACTCTTATTGCAGGGGTGTCAAACTCCAGTCCTGGAGGGCCGGAGCCCTGTGAAGCTTAGCTGACTGGAGTTTGCACCCCTGTTTTATTGGATGATCATGACTTTTAGCTTAAGTTTGCTAACTGTGAAATAGTGCTTCACCGCACCGTTGACCTTCTCTGTGTGCTTCTGCAGCTCCGCCTCCCTCTGCTTCCTCAGCCTCTCCACTTCCTGCCGGTTCTGCTCGTTTAGGGTCTCGATGGCATTTTGAAGCATCTCTGTCTTTCTGGACACGAAGCTGACATACTCTTGCTGTGGGTCAGTGTGTGGGCAATGAGATCGGTTCCTTTTACATTAGCTGCTAATTTGATGCTTTTCGCTAAAGTGACAATTTCTTAAAATGCAAATTCTCCCTGGCCGTTCATGCTCCTGATCCTGTACCTCAAGGGTACAACAAGAGGTCTCTTTATGGGGTCTAAACCTTGCATGTCATACAACCACCTCATGACCCTCTGCCCAACATAGCAGTGAGGCAGATGAAAATAATCCCTGTAGTTGCCCATAACTCACACTCTCCGTGGTCGTTTGTTCAGTCTCTTTTTTCAGCCACTCGTTCTCACGTCTGCTGTTTTACAGGGATGTTAAAGCTTCTATGGAGATAAATAGGAAGAAAATACCAGAAGATACTACCCTGCCAGCCAATGCTAATGCAGAGACGGGTGGTAAACAACACCTTGGATTTGGAGCTGAGCATCTGTATTCCGTTCAGTAAAATTCATGGTTTAATCTGCAAGAACCAATGTGTGTGTGTGTGTGTGTGTGTGTGTGTGTGTGTGTGTGTGTGTGTGTGTGCGTGCATGTTTGTAAAGGATACAGCATCTCTGCTCTCCTCTTCAGCTGGTTCCAGGTGTCAGTCAGCGTATCATAGCTGTGGATCACAAAGCCCTCTGAAGTCATTCAGCTCTCACGTGCTGTTGAACGCAGCTTAGTTAACCACATGTGTGAACTTAATGGGCAAGACATACAGTAGGGGGAACAGCTGCCCCCCGTAGATCCGCCTCTGAAGCACGGTTCATACATCAGAAAGTGTTTCCTGGGGTAACATGCTTATGGTACCGAGTGAGGGTAAGTCCAGGACTTACTGTCGCTGCTGGAAGCCGTCCTGATCCGATCCAGCCTGCAGCACCCCTCCAGTGGGAAGCTCCCCGGCCGCCTGTCCTTTACTCATTGCTGAGGTCCTCTCTGGGAGTCAGCGACCCTGTGGGTAGTGAGTGTCCAGAGAGGACCACTGAAAGTCCTGGGGTGGCACCGTCCCAGAAACCATGACTGAATTTCAGGAATTCTATTATGCTGCTATAGTATATCAGTATGAGACGTGTCAATATGAGAATTATGGGATTGCATACTGATATACGTTGGTTTCTTCTTTCATGGTTAATTTATTTTACACGTAGCCACTTATTTCTTGCGGGGGGTATCAGCGATTGTATCAAGGTGCCACTGTATGGGAGAAGCAGCAGCCTTCACCAATCTGCTAGTCGCATTCTCACTGACGAGACCCAGCCCAATCTGCGAGCTGACCCATCCATGGTATCGAAGTAAATGGACACAGTGCATCTGCTCAAGCACAATACAGCTCTGGAAGTAATTAAGAGACCACAGCAACATTTTTTGTTTCATTCATTTCTCAATTTTTGGTTGTGCGTTTATGAATGATATATATATATAAATTTACAAACTGCAGCCTGGTTAATCTCTGTTCCTCGTAAATGAAGTGCTTCTTCCTTGTTTTATGAGACTTCAGTCCGGGATACAAACTGTCCTAACAGTGCACTTCACACCTGCACTTGATGTTTCCCGTTCCTTTGGAAGGTCACTACATGCCACCCTATGATTCATGAAAAACTGTCAGATAAGTTAATGATCATCTCTGGCATTAGAAAGTTGCTTACGTCCACTTCCTGGCTGGTTTCTGGTCATTCCCAGTGTCTCCTGTTTCACCTTATTCTTGTGTACTGCTGTCTTAGAAATTTTGAGCCTGGAAGCAGCCTGCTGCTCAGGGTCGCCTTCTGCCAGCAGAACCAGGATTAAACCAGGATTTAAAAATGCAGATTTGTTTAAAAATATTGAGTAGTTTCTCATTTTTTTCCAGAGCTGTATATTTAAATATTTATTTTCCTTTTTTCACTTTATGACTCTCTACAGGACTTCGGTATGACTTTGATTTTAGATGTGCTATAAGTACAAGTACTATAAGTAAAGGGGCAGTGTGTGGCTCAGTGAGCTAAACCTGTGTGCCTGTAATCAGAAGGTCACCGGTTTAAACCCAGCCTCAGCATGTCAACAGGTGGCAGCCCTTTGCAGACACCTTGACCGTGACGCATTAACTTAAATTATGTGAGACTTTTCTTTAATACAGACTTTCCTCCTTGAATAAAGGGAAATGAATATCCTTCCAACTTCTAACCTCTTTTTTTGGTTCAGGGTCACGGTTCGGTTCAGAGCTACAGGCCTGGAGCCTGACACCGGGCGCCCAGGATGGGATGCCAGTCCACCATGGCATCAAATTAATATTTAGGAATAAAATGACATGCTGAATCATCACTTTGTCAAGTGGAAAATTAACACAATAGACCAGACCAAACCTAAGCAGGAGTGAAATATAGTATCACATTGGGAATGACGGTCAAAGCATTAAAGACTGTAGATTTAGATGGTTCATAATTTGAGAACCTGGTTGTTATATGAGCTTGAAACAAAACAAGCAACACTGTATATATGCTAATGATTTTTTGCAAATAAAGGCACGGACATCAGGCTTTCAGTTACACCATTACTAATGCACGATGGACAGATGTACTGCCCCAGATCACAGCCAATGTCGTTTTTGTAAGGGGATGAACACGCAAAGCAGTTTATTTAATAGATGACCTGATTTGCAGTGATGATTAGTATCTAAGCTCAGGGGCACAGATATTCCAGAGCACTGTGCCTCTGTGATCATTTAGTGTACATTAACCGTGCATACTATGGTACATCAGCTTGGCGTACCTGTTGTACTCAGAGATTGACAATCTGTCCATACACATGGCATTTGACTGTGACAAAATGTTTTGATTGAGGGAAAAAACTATTTAGGATACAGTTTTAAACACCATGTTTGTGGTAAAAATTGCATTTAAAAAAAAACATCAGCATTTGTCATGCTGCTGACACCTGGTTGTGAAACATGAAACAATTTCATTGTTCTATACACAACATGCGCAAACAGAACTACAATGTAATTACATTTTAAACTATTAAACATACTATATAATTCAATATTCATTATTTTGCTTTTGGCATTTAATCATAATGAATTGTGTGCAAAGCTTGAGATTATGCAGCTCAGTTTGGCTTCTTGCACTTAAAGTTTTCCTTATAAGGCTGCTGTTTATGACGGAACATATTAAAGTATTAGTCACGTTTGATCTTATGCTGCGTTAACAGGCTTTATCAAATCCTCATGCACTTAATCCCTGCAATCTAACTAAATAAGCAGCGTCATCGAGACTTCTCACCATTTACCAAGAATAAAGTTGGACGGTAGCTACTTTTTCGAACAAATAACCAAGCTTGAAAACAAGAAACTACACCTTGCACTACAGAAATTCAAGGCATCCAACAAGCATCGATTACTGACCTAATGTAGCTAATAAATGTAATTTAAAGGTCTCTTCTAACGAGTACTGCTTATCTAATGCGACCTACCCCCCTTTCCGTGTCGGATCCTCTCTGGACCGTGTTGCCATGACAACCCAACAACAATATTCTACTGGGAGGCCATTATTTCCACAACGTCTCTGGCAGACATGTCCGGTATGATCTAACCAGGGATCCTGCAAGGAGCATTAAAGCGAGAATCAAAATAAACGACACAGTCCATGACAATAATTCTGAGAATTAAGATCCTAACAAGCCCTTGTGTGTATTCCGACGTTTAGAACCGTCGGCAGATTGTGCATTAAAATGTGTAACAGATAATACGTCTGTATTCCCTACTGATCAACAGTAAAAATCGAGAGGATCAAACGCACATTTCTTACCTTCGCCATGTTTAATCACTGAGCTGCAATTCTGACTGTCACCGCCAGGGGCTGCAGAGACCCGAGGCAATCGTGCAGGTCCCGAGCGGCTGAGAAAGGTGGGCTTGCCCCGAAGCGATCGCTCGGTGTTATATGTGCTGCTCCTGCGTTTTCCTAATAGTAATTCGTGTGCCACGGTGGTACGTCTCCGATCTGCAGCATCTGGCTTGCCCGCGAAAAAGAATAAAACAATAAAATTCAGCCGTAGTTGAGTAAGGAGAGCTGAAGGGAGGCGACTGTCCTCCGACTGCGCCTTGCGGCGTGAGGATGGTCCGTGCGTCGGCGATCAGGTGCGTGTGAAGAAGCATGGTCCCCGTATCCAGCGTTTGAAGAGCAGACGGCCACCAGCGTGTGTTGCCTGCTCGACCAGATCGAGTCGGACTGGAGAAGCGATAGCATCGGCCATGGAGGAGAAACGCGAGTTCCTTTGTGGGGTTGTGGAAGGTGGGGTGATGTTATGCTTTATTATCGAATGCATCATGCAATATAGTGTTTATTTTTGGTTTGTGCATTGAATAAACAGACAGTAGATGGCTGCATACATTTTCATCCAGGGATTAAATCAGAATCAGAAATGTGGGGGGGGGGGCGCCCTGTCAGGTATCTAAATGTTAATTTATTAGCTAACGTACGTATTTATGGTTGCAATCTTAAAAATGTTCATTTATCGACATGTTGTTACCACTTCAGATTAATCCAAAATAAACGAATAAATGTGATTAAAAAGTTATTTATATGTGATCATGCATGAAAACGGCTTAATCACTACTAGTAATATTCTTGCATATTCATTCGTAACGTCCCCGTGAAAATGCATTAATATATCAAGTTATTTGCGGATTGCTTCTTGCACGCCTTACCTCTAGCAGAGTCTGGCTAGTGAGTGAAGTTTTGGCTGCAGTACGGTAAGCGAAATAAGTCAAAATACAGAAACACGGGACAGAAATCAAGGCGTCATGTCGGAATACATCATCCGTCATACATCATCTAATGAAATTTAACATTAAAGCTGGCGGAAAAAAAACACGATTTTAGCGCAAAACTGACATTTATTTACATTGTTTGCTTTGACACTTGTACTAAAAGTTGCGACATTAAGAAATAAAAGTTAACGTTTAAGGACCCGGCAGTATGGCATCAGTTTTAACATTGTAGATGTTATCGTTCCTTTTTAGATATAATATTTGGATAACAGGCAGAAGATCGGAGACGCGCCTGTTTAGTCTCGTTTACCATACTCACCTGCCCCTGGGGGGAATCATTTCAACTTCAGAACAAGATCCGGAAGCTTGCAGAAGCATCCTTATACACAGGGCGTACAAACAGCTATGAGAGCAGTACATTAGTCTCTTTTACTGAAGAGAGACCTTGCAGTACTTTAGAGTTGTACGTACAGTCTTTACCCATTTGTGGTAGTAGGTGTTTTAGTGATATAATTCAGTTTGTAGGATACCAGATTGCCTGGTATTTCCCCATTCTGGGTTATTGTGTGGGTGACTCCCACAGAGCTGACTGAGACTGTAACCCCCTCCCCCACACACACACACACACACACACTTTCGCCACCTGTCTGTTGGCAGCATTTGGCCCACTCTCCCGTTTTAACTGGAGCGAGCCCATAGGTGCCCTGTCATCCGACGCCACGTGATTTCACCCAGGGAAATACCAGTCTGCTTCTCAGCATCAGACTTGCATCCCACTAGCTAAAGATCCACTTTGTACCCGAAGCATTTGTGAATGTGTTTATAAGAAATCTGGAGTGTATTTAGCCTTTTGCAAATAACTGGTGGTGTTTCCCTGTTTTCCTCCCCCCCAGGCTTTTATGGCCGGCCATGGTCCATGGAGCAGAGGAAGGTGCTTTTTCAGTGGTGAGTTTGTCCACAACGCACCAGATACGGCTTTGATTCGAACAGGCCTTGTCATGGGTTGTTGCTTTGTGCCCGAGTGGGTTTATTTACATTCTGGAACAACGAGGAGCGGTAAGATGCATGGCTCTTTGGAGAAGATAGCTGAGATCCCCGGGATTGCATGCTGGGTCACAGCTCACCTTCATCGAATAGCACAGATTTACTGAACAAATCACTGAGATGCACAGAGCAGCAGGAAAGTCCAAAGATAGGAGGCATCTTTCCCCACCGTAGCTAGAAGTCGTGTTGCAGAATTGTGCCATATTCACCCGTACAGTTCAACCAGCAAGAGTCCGACAGCCTGTTTCCATAACAACCAGTACAGAAAAGTCAACCTTAAATATTTATATCAGATTTATGCTCCTGTATCTGCAGTCATATTTAATGTAAGGAAACAGCAGCAGCTGCACCTTGCAAATAGTCTCAACTCTGCATTGTTTATTATTCTGTTTTTAAAAAAGGCAACAAAAAAAAAACCGTGAAAGGTTTCTGCAATACCTGAACCTGCCGCCGGGTGTCGCCACGCACCCATCAGAGCCACCTTGGATTGGGTGGTTAATGTTTTTATCTTTTATTTTTTGCTTTAGCCCTATCACATATCTTCTAAAATGAAACATACCACCCCCAGAGGGGATCCTTTGAATCTGATGGCTCTGTGTATAGCCTTGCCTCCTGTCATTTCCAGATTGTTCGGGGAGTAGAGAGCGGAGTGCCAGGGCTAAAACGGGGAGCGTACAGGGGAGGAGGAACTGGCAGAGCTTCCAGAGTCGGCCAGCTCTTAAATTATCAGTGTGCGGCCTGCTGTAAGCCAAGGCATTCTCCCAGGACCTCATTACAGCGCTAAATGCTGCCGTAGGAATGCAGTGGAGGAGAAGACTTATTGTGTAAGGCAAAAACTAAACTAAAATTCTAAGTGAATGACAGTGGAAACTGGAACTACCAAGATAATGAAAGCAGGAGCTTAAAATATCCAGCTCTGTGTGAAAGTGACTGGCATGTCTATAAATACAGTGCCCAAGCGTAGCTGAGCAAAGCAGACACCTGAGACATGGGGGCTGCGAGCCGGCTCGGTGCGGGGGCTCGCTGCGGAGTCTGGCACATTTAGAGGGAGGCCGAATGGGCGTGGCCATCCAGCACGCTGGTGTTTCGGCTCTCGGAGAGCGACAGAAGGGTCGAGCCTCAGGCCCACACACCAGCACCGTGCAATTAGGGTAAGGTTAGGATGGCCCTCTTCAGCACTGGGCGCCACTCATGGCTTCAATGGCCCGTGGAACAAAAAACACACTTGGATTTATACTGGAGATCAATAAAAACTATTGTGCTTTTCCGTCTTTTAGGAGAAAGGCAAGCTGACGCATTCTCATTTCTGTTCATAACTGTGTGTTTTAAGGTATTGTTTATACGATGTTTGCTTTGCATGGTGTGATTTTGCGTTCTGATCTCAGGTACAGAGGGGCCGGGGGGGGGGGGGGGGGTGGATGTTAGACGCGTGTTATTTG
>JAODLD010000016.1:17279277-17290685 GCA_026781065.1 Mormyrops boulengeri
CCATGCATGCCAAACCCAGGCTGACCCCCTCCTAACTCCCAGTCCACTGACCTGCCAGCAATCCTGCCCCAGAGCCTAGCAAGGCGTGGACACAGAGCAGGGGGGAGCAGATGAGCACAGCCAGGAGGATGAGCAGTGAGGGCCAGAGCTCCTCACAGGCGTAAATCTGGCCCACACCTCTCACCATGCCCTGCAGGAGCTGAGGGAGGAACACAGAGAAAGACACTGTCACTCTGGCAGCACAGGCTTCCGGCACCTTTACGTTCAACACGTCTTAGAACAAACGCATCTGTGCCATTAATCACAAAATCCTCTGAAACGCAGCGGTGCTGGAAAGAAAATCTAATACCTCAAAAAGTGAAACACCAAATCAGTAGCAGTGCAATCTAAGACTTCTCGATGTTATAATTCATGGAACCGATTTAAAAATTGATCAGTACAAATTAAGAACTTAATCCTTTCATCTTCTGTCTTATTCAGGGTCAGGGGGGTCTGGAATCTGGAGGCTTCAGGCACAAGGCAGAGAACTACACAGGACGGGGCACCAACCCGTCACAGGACACACTCACATTCCATTCACGCCTATGGGGTAATTTGGTAATCCCAATTAGCTTGTTTTTGGACTGTGGGGGGAAACCTGAGTTCCCGGAGGAAACCCCACTACGACACGGGGAGAACATGCAATCAAGTCATGGCAGAGACTCACCCCAGGTGCTGGAGGTGCAAGAAAACAGTGCTAACCACTGCACCACCGTGCCAAGAACTTAATCAATCACTATTACTAATTACTTTCAATATTGATAATCACTGTTAGTTTTACTCATGATCATTAATTAATCTTGTATGTCCATAACCTATAAATCAGAGGTTGGCAACCTGCGGCTTGCAAGCCACATGCGGCTCTTTGACCACGTGGCTGCAGCTCTTCTCAGAATGATAGACGCATGCTCTCCAGAGTTTTCTTCAGTACCCGAGATTGGATGTACGCTTCAAAGTTGCCTAATTCTTTCATATACTTTTTGTAGTAAATTGTCACCACACCTTCCCAGGTCTTTGTAAATATTATTATATTTCCTCCTACTTACAGCTGAGTTCGGAGTGGTGAGGACATTTTGCACTGCTCAGTCAGCAGTTACAGTAGTGAAGTGGAGAGTGAAGGGCAGACGACCGCAGAGCCGAATGAACTTTACACAAGAAAGGAGGGGTTAGGGTGAAGACTATCACGACAGAACTGAACAAAGCTGTGATATTAGTTACCTTTGTGCTGTTACACATTCTCAAGCTTTTCTTTATTTTCTTCAAGTACTTGAAGTTTCGTTTTTGTGTTAAATGCATAGGTTCCCATGTCGCATTAAAAAATCGTATCTCAAACCCCCTTCTCTACCCATTGCGGCTCAGACATTTAGGATAAAATGGCACTTTGCTTTAAGAAGATTGCCAAACCCAGTTATAAACCTACTTTGTAATCAACGACTAGGTATTTTGCAAGTAAACAGAATATTGTAACCAACAGTTATAATTCTGTGCCTATTAACCTGACTGCAAGAATTGACCCATCTCTAAGACAAGATGATCTTGTAGAAAAAAAATGTGTGAAATATTTGATACGGCCAAATAATGAGGTCCGCTTCTCTAGCAGCCCCTAGTAATGGGTGATGCCTCAGACTGATAAGGGCCATCTGCTAGGATGTATGGGGAATGGTTGGGGCCCCCTGGTCCTTCCTGGAAACCATAATAATTTCAGCTAAGTTATAAGGTAAGAAGGAGCCTCCTTTGAGCGACTGCCTGGAAAGCAACTGGGGGGTAAGAGAGAGCTGAGACTGACTTATCCGGACGCTTGGCAAAGGAATGTTGGTGTTGATTATTGTATGAGGTTCCCTTCGATCACGATTAAATATTAAATAGCTCTATTAGAAATTTTCTCCTGCCTTTGTGTTTCAATTTTGTAACCACAATTTTCTACATGCTCCATCAAGTATGCAAAGAAGCGGCTTCTACGGAAACAAGATCAATGAAATGCCTCTCTGTGACAGCCCATAATATTTCTTGAATATAACTGCTCCAAGCAGGATTAATTATAGAACAATCCCAGCTTACATGACTTTTCAACATCTTGCTGGAAGTTAGAAATATTATTATTATTAAATATACAGTACTTTGCAAAAGTCTTAGACAGTCATAAGAAATGTTTAAAGCTGTTTATTTGGACAGTAAGTGCATTTTTGCTCAGAACAAAAAACACAATGTTGTTTTAGAACAAATTAAGAGTAGCAGAATAAAAGCTAATAAGAATTTCTTCTATTCTCCAAAAATTACTGATATCTAGTCGGATGGCTAGATGAACACCGCTTCAGTTCCCAAACCTCTCCTCAGGGGCACCCCCACCCCCACCCCCAGCTCACTTAATTCATTTTAAAAAGTCATTGAGATATCGATTAGCTATACAAGGTGCGCTAGGGGTCGAGTCAAAAAATACATGGGCGTATTGGTTGGTTACTGGAAATAATGGGGTGATTTTAGCAGAGGTTCAGAAACGGCTAAGTTACACTTTGACAGGCATAAGGCATCATTTTACACCAGCATGAAGTGCATTTAAACAACATTTTCTTTGACTGCATAAGACTTTTGCACAGTATTGTAAATGCAGTCATCTAATAAAACACTGAAATTATGTGGAAGGTAGGAGAAGCAGAGGCACAATTAGTAGATACAGCGATAGAGAGGGAAGCGTGATGGTGGTGGTAACGAAAGACATGGAATCATAAGCTAAAGGTGACGAGTGACTGTACCATTGTCCTTTGGCAAAGCCAATCTGATTGGGTAATAGCATCAACTAAGAAACTACATCTGAATCCGGAAATGGAGGTGCGGAGGAAAATGGGTGAAGCTCTGTGTGAGGAAAAGCAGAGAGAGAGCAGTCTGCATTTACCCTGGCGTGGGGGAGGTCGTCTCTTTGTCTCAGTTCATACATCATGCTTCTGAAGAGGAATATCCCACTAATGGCTGCTGGCTGAGGCCATTAAATAATAAATAATGCAAGCAGGGGAAGTGAAGGTTCCCCACTGGCCTGCGGTCTGAGTCTGATTCCACTCTGTGGGACGGCTGTCATTTGGCCCTTGTGAGACTGCATTGTTTCCTCCATTTAATTCACTCCTGCATGCAAGATTCTTATTTCCTGGGTATTATTTCCATAATGATCAACATCTTATCAGCTAACTGAACTTGCTTCTAGCCCTTGTTCCTCCCCTTCCTATTCCTGTGTCATGGCCAAGCGACATGGGCGACGCTGATGCATCTGTGTGGGACACTGGGGATGACGTCATCAATCAATTAAGTAATCATTATTTTGACTTGGGGGTGTCCTATTCAAGTCTGGTGCCTCCTTCCCCCAATTGCTGACTTTTGAGCAGTTATATACCTTTACCAGCAAGGGTCAGACATCTTTTTTGGTAAAGTAATATACAGTACCAGTCCTTACGTTTGCAGTGTTCCATCTCCTGTTTTGTGGGGTTCTTGTATAATAAACCTTGGGAATAACTCTCATCCTGAATGCTTTTCCTTGCACTTGAATCTGGACTAGAAGTATTTTGAACCTGGTGCTTTCAAAGCTCCCTCATGTCCTCAAAGCCGCTTCTTGCCACTGTTCCTCATCCTCATTTGTCCTTCAAGCTGGCAAATTCCTTTACTTCTACCTCTCCCTTCCTTACCCAGAAGCCCCTCTGGCCCTCTCCCCTTCTCTGACCTGCAGACCCTGGAGATGCGTGTTGTTGCTATGTTCTGGTGCCACCGGTCTCTCGGCGGGGTGGTGAGGAAAGTAGGGGTTGGTGGTGCCGGTACAGGAGAGGTAGAGCAGGATGACAGTGTTGAAGGGGAACACGCTGACAGGCAGGTCCCAGGGATCTAGTAGGGGCTTAAGGCCACTGTGGAGGAATGTGCTGGAGGTAGGACACACACAGAGATGTATAATGTTCAGGTCCAGAAAGTACAAACCCAGACCAAGATTTTGTTACAGCCAACCAGCTGAGTACTCCATGAATGTGACTCAACTGGTTGGTTGAAACAAAATCTTGGTCTGGATTTGTACATTCTGATCCTGAACTCTCCACCTCTGCACACAGAGGGTAACCCAGTCTGCACAGCTTCAACTTAACAAAGACAAATAGCAAGAAAATGTAACAAATGCAGAAATACATGCATATATTGTCGATAAATGTAACGACTTTAGTGTGAAAATCTCTTTGTTATTCATTTTCATCGTGTCTGCGAGTCCGAGTGACTCACCATGTGGCCGCGGCCAGACATCCCGGCACCAGCAGCCACCAGTGCCAGTCCCCGCTGGAGCTGAAGACTCCCATGAGGAGTGTCACCAACATCCCATTGCAGCCATGGAGACCCCTGGTCACCTCAGTGCTGACACAAGAGTACATGGACACTCAGAGAGGGGATGCCAAAATTACTACTCTGTTGAAATAATTTCAAGATGATTCAACTGATATTAATAATACTTGGTAACTTAGGGAAAGATTGCAAGACAGGGCTAGCTCAGGCGGACGAGTCCATTCATTCATTCATTCTCAGCTGCATTTACATTTATTTATTTGGCAGGTGCTTTTAACCACGGTGACGTACAAGTGAAGCAGATAATATATAACAAGATACAGCCAATTCTGAGTGGCAGTAGGTCTGGTGCCTGTAGAGGAAATTCAGGGCACAATGCAGGGCTGTATCCTGGACCGAATACCGGTTCGTCACACAACATGCAAAACTCAAATGCTTCTTCTTTTGTTCTCTAGCGTAAGTATAAAACATATTTGTAACATGCCAGTTACAGCTATATTTATAAATCAATTTTTCAGTTTTACATGATTGGCCTGTTTGGGTAAAAACAGATTCATATTGTCTTACTATGTTTACTATTGTTAAAAATACCCAGAAGCTTGTGGGCCTGAGCATATGGCCCCCTACCCTGCATTAGTAGGTGCCAAAGCAGGCCTGTGCCAGTGTCTGACTCAACACCCCCATGCTTCCTGCATGTGTATGTGCAGTCATGTCAGCGTATGTCGTCATGCCACTGTTACAGGTCATGAATGGGACTCTCTCACCATCAGACTCATTAAAAATACATATTACATATTAATATTACAGGTGTCACGTTGCCAAAACAAGGTACGACCCAAAAGCAGGCCGTATTCCAACAGAGCCCATGTAAGGGTGTTTATTACGATAGATAGGCAGGTGCACAAACACTGACATGTAACAATGGCTGAAGAGGGAGCACAAGACTGGGAGATTTATCTGACTAACAAGGGATCAAACGCAAGGCAGCTATAGCTGGTTAACAGGAGGGCAGGAATGAGAGGTGAGGCTAACGAGCTCCAGGCACAGCTAGTTTAGAGCCACACTGAAGGGAAGCACAGGGAGCAGACAGGCAAGACAGGCAGGGCGGGCTGGGCAGGATAACAGGCCGTCCCTAGGATAAGAACTTCTGACTTACGAACAGCTTGCACTTAAATACCCTTAAACACATGACTTCTTTAAGTAAAGTGTTACCGTGATGTGTTATGTCAAATTTTATGAAATGAAATTAAATGAGACTAAAATAAATTTCAGCTGTATGAAGGGAACTGACATGAATCGACTGAGGCCAGTAAATTGCGTGCAACAAAGGTATAGATGCCTTTTATTTTATATATATAAGGTAATTAAACACTCAGGGCTGGAGGTATGAAACCCACTGAGCTTCCATATCACCCCTTGTGTTTCCAGAAACTTGGCATATATGGTAAAATGAAATCTCTATTCAGAGAATTATAGCTGCTGGGCTGTGGGCGTCAGCATGCCGTTCTCTGCCAGCAATGGCGGAGTTTTGGGTTTAGTTACTGTGCAGAAGTCAGCAGGAGGCCTGGCACCTGTCCAGCCCGATGATGATGGCAGTGAAGGTGGATGCCAGCACGCCCAGAATTCCCAGGACCGCCTGCCAGGGGTTCTCCAAGAGCAGGGCGGCCAGGACCAGGACTCCGCTCAGGGGGTTGTCCACCATGATGACCTGCGCCATGCCACGGAGACTCCATTCCACCAACTGCATCGCAAAGGGCTTTTCTGAGGAACGTCGAGGTGAGGGAGCACATTTATCCTTGTGTAGAAACTGACATGCCAAATTAACAGTGTTTCCTGTTTTGGCGATAAACACATCTATCAGCAAGAATCATTGTAAAATGTCTTAGTGATGTTTGGTTGGTGACGCAGATCAATCCTGACCTAGGTGCAATGAGGAGCTGTGGAGTTTTAATAAATAAAACGCTCTTATTTTCTTTATTGAATGTCATTTAGCAAAAAGTGTCTTTTTCATCAATGTAGGCCAGGAGCTGATGTGTTTGTCTATACGTCCAAGAAACTACATTATATGCATTTATGACGAAGGGTGATATTTTATTGGAATACCATTTACAAGGCCACTTCAGAAGGCCACCGCAAGGCAACTGAGCCTCAGTGTTAGAAGGAAACATTCTTAACTGTTAACAGCCCCTTGCTGACAGCTATTTCATTGCATTGCAGCTCTGCCCTGGACCACATTTTGCTGTTCTGTTTTGCAAAAGCAAGACTGACTGTTTGTAATGTGCAATTTGCCTCACTTTTAGAACCTTGCGAACCTCTTCCTGCATTCAAACGTCACCAAAAAGACACCTCAGGAAGCACCGTTTGGTCTGAACTGTCTCACACTCTCTGTTACCTTTCACCACTGAGGCCTGCAAACCTCATATGTGAGAAAATTCATTTCAAACATACAGTATCGGTAAACGTGGCCTTGGTAAGTTTCGGATTGACTAAGCTGATCACAATCAAGGACTGAAAAGGACTGGAAGATAATAGACTGTAAGAGCAGGTATACTCTGAATTATCTTGTATGGTCATGTTCATACAAGTTTATAGGGTGTTAATGTTGTCGGTGGCCTTTTCGAACATTGAACAGTCATTAGAAAATCACAATTATCTTTCTGTCATTATTCTTATTTTTATTAAAATAGATAGATAGATAGATAGATAGAGAGAGAGAGAGAGAGAGAGAGAGAGAGCAGTCTAACATATGCACTGTTATACAGTCTTCCTTGCTGTCATCTTGTGAAAATAATGAATTCTATTTAAAATGTACTTGGAACCACATTTCCTGCTTATATTCCATGTAATCTGTCCTAAGTACCCTTTTACAGGCTTTTCTGGGTTTTATGGGCTTATATAAAATGACTATCTCACATACCATCCATGAGTTTCCGGAACTCGGCCATGTCGCCGGTGCAGTAGAGAAAGGCATCCTGAATTCTCTGCCGAGTGCTGCTGGCTGGCCTCCAAGCTGCGTCTCTATTTGACTTCCACATTCTGAGAAGTGCCTCTTAGCTTTATGGAGAATCCTCTACAGCAACTGACAGTCAGATGGCTTTTAAAGCGGCGGTAATCTTTACCAGTAACTGAGCAAAGTTCTCATTTCTGCGGAGAGTTCAACAAACGTGTCAACGCCTTCCCCCACCTCAACAGCACTCAGCTGGTTTTCTTCCCTTTAAGTTTTTAAGTTGTCTCAATATAAGTATTTTCAGACTATCCCATATGTGTAAGACTTAGACATCTACGTTTCCATGACCAGGACTGCTGTTCTCCAAAACACTGTGTCATAATATTAAAAGCAAATGAGTGGTACATACATAAGTACTGGACAAATTACAACCTGTAGGCATGTGACAGGCAAGGAAGGATCTGACAATGTAAACTCTACTGTGATTATCGCACTCTTTTCACTGTGTAGTCAAGCATGTGTCTCCTCTTGAGTTAAATAAAAGTGAACCCTTTGTTAATATTTCACAAACCTAACAATAAGTGTGGGTTACTATTAGTAACACGTGAAGTCATGTTTGTTTTCACATGCTAAGAACCGTTGAGATTATTGAGGTTTGGCTTGTGGAATAGGAGCAGGAGAATGCTGAAATCACCTTGGCACAAATGTCTGACTTACTCTGTTGCAACACGAGTACATCAGCACATTTGAAGCACAGTTAACCCATTAAGTATCATTCAAACACTGATCAGAATTTTAAGAGGAAGAAACAAGGTGTGAAATTACTCTAGCTTTATAAACAACAGCAAAGGTTAATGAAACCACATAGAAACATTACGAAGTCATTCAAAGGACTAAGGCAAATGTCCATGTATTTTTCTTCTCTTTGCTTGCCCAAAAGTCCCAAGAGGATCCAGCTTACAGGGTGCAAATAAAGAGCTCATGCTAGCAATCGCGTAACTGTTCCTGTCATTTCAGAACAAGCAAAATAAAACTTCTTTTGAATCTGTGAGTTTGTCAGCTACAAGTACATGTGTCAGTGGTACTTCTGGGCTGAAGCTGAATCGATGCCAAACCAATTTCTTAACTCCAGTTTCTTCCTGTAATTCTAAACCATGTTACAAAAATTAGTATCTCTGAACTGCCCATAGCTAGTGCATGTGTGTGTGCATGTGTGCGTGCCCTGCGATGGACTGGCATCCCATCCAAGGCCTTATGTCCTGTACTGTATATCCTTGATAGATAGATGGATGGATGGATGGATGACTTTATTAATCCCTGGAGCAAAATTAAGTTGTCATACCAGCCAGGTACATTTAAATTACATCATAACATTACAAGACAATACAATACAATAACAAATTAAAATAAGACTAAATAAAATATAATAAAATAAAATGGAATAAAATGATAAAATACTGAATTGGATACTGCAATAGACATGGTGCAATAGACAAAAAGCCAATAGACGTAACTAGTCCAGTTTGGTCACCACAGGTGTGTCATGGGCAGTTGAGTTATAGAGTCTAATAGCACTGGGCAGGAATGATTTCCTGTATCGTTCCTTAATGCAGCAGTTTGAATGAGTCGATTGGTGAAGTTATAGAGTTTCTATATTGTTTTATGGAGGGGGTGAGAGGCATTGCCAATAATTGCCAGCAGCTTCGCCAGTATTCTGCCCCTGGCCCCCTCCTCCACACTGACAAGCTTGGAGCCGACAGCAGACTCGGCCTCCCTAATGAGTTTGTTCAGTCTGCTCCCTTCCTTTGCTTTGATGCTCCCCAGTACACCATAGCAACTCGCAACAATAGACTGATGAAACATTAGTAGCATCCTTTTACATACACTGAAGGACCTGAGCCTCCTCAGAGAATAAAGCCAGTTTAGGCCCTTCTTGTACACAGCCTCCGTGTTGGTGGACCATTCCAGCTTATTGTCCAGTTGAGCACCCAGACACCTGTATGATGTCACAATTTCCACATCTGTACCACCAATGCAGACTGGGGAGGGCGGGGACTTATTCTTGCTGAAATCCACCAAAATCTCCTTTGTCTGTGTCACGTTCAACTGTAGCTGATTCTCCCCACACCACCTCACAAAGCGGTCGGCCAGGTCCCTGCATTCATCCTCCTGTCCACTCTCCACACACCCAACTTTGGCCTTGTCACTGGAAAATTCCAGCAGATGACATGACTCAGTGCAGTACTTACAGTCTGCGGTATAGGTGGTGAAAAGGAAGTGAGATAGCACAGTGCCCTGGGGGGCCCCGATGTAACTTATGAGAAGGTCAGACACACAGCCCCGAAGTCCCATAGACTGTGGTCTGCCTGTCAGATAGCCGCCAGTCCATGTGACCTGGGCAGCCTTCGCCTGCAGGCTGGGCTGGATGGTATTAAAGGTGCTGCATAAGTCAAAGAACGTGAGGCTAACTGTGGCGTTGGGTCTGTCCAGGCAGGAGTATGGCTTCTGCAACAAATATATTACTGCATCCTCCACACCCACGTGAGGCTGGTATGCAAACTGCAGAGGGTCTTGTGATGAGCGCACTAGTGGTCTGAGGTATGACAAGACCAGCCTCTCCATGACCTTCATTACGTGAGAGGGTAGTGCTATGGGTCTGTAGTCGTTTGGCGGTACAGGATGTCCCTTCCTGGGCTCAGGAACCTGGCACCACACGAGGGCTGATGCCGTCTGGTCCAGAAGCCTTTCCAGCTCTCTTCTCATCTGGCTGCCTGTGAATCCAGGCTGGCAGGCGGGGGGATGTGGCAGAGTCTGACGTAGAGTCTGTAGTGGGTGTCAGAACAGGGGTGGGGGGTGAAGTAAAGTCAATAGAGTGTGGGAATGGGAGTGGGGGGTTGGGCTTACTGGGGTGGAGCAAAGTGGTGTCTGTTGCAAGAGTTGGTGGCTGTGGGGGATGTGAGAGTGTTCTGCTGTTTTGGTTCAGAGGAGCAGTAGGGGGCTCACTGAGGGCGGGGGAGCTAGAGTTAAACCTGTTGAAAAACTGGTTTAAGTCATTAGCTTGTTGTAGACCCCCCTCAGCTGCCGATGATCTCCTCATCCCCTTGTATACGTCCCTGGCATTGTTCTTCTCCAGTCTCTCCTCTAGTTTCCCCCTGTAGGTGTCCTTACACTCCTTGAATCTGTGTTTCAGCTCTCTTTGTAGCCGCTTGAGTTCTGCTTGGTCCCCTGATCTAAAGGCCCTCTTCTTTTCGGTGAGTAGGGCCTTCAGATTGATGGTAACCCAGGGTTTGTTGTTAGTGTAGCAGCAGACCTCTCTAGTGGGGATGGAATTGTCTAAACAGAACATGATGTACTCAGAGACCCAGTCTGTTAGGCCATCAATGTCCTCAACCTGTGGTGCATACAGGGCAGTCGAATTGTTAGCGTCTTTTACATTTGTATACAGCAAGTCTAGACTCCTGTTTTCTCTTGAGTTGCATTTAACAAACTGTGACAGAGTGACATCAGGGCAAGTAATCATAGTGCAAAATGTACTTGGGTGGTGGAGCATTTTAACAGTCTGACTGCAGCTGGATAGAAGCTGTTCTTCAGTCTGAAAGTTTTTGCTCGGATGCAGCGCGGCCTCCTTCCCGACGGCAGGGGGCGGAACAGTTCATGTGCAGGGTGGGTGGGGTCATGAAGGATGCAGCGCAGCTTCCTTCCTGACGGCAGGGGGATGAACAGTTCATGTGCAGGGTGGGTGGGGTCATGAAGGATGCAGGAGGCTTTTTCCCTGCATCTAGTGATGTAAGTGTCCCCGATGGGTGGTAAGCTGCACCCGATGGTCCTCTGGGCAGATTTCACCACCCTCTGTAGCGCCTCCTTCTCTGCCATGGTGCAGCTGCCATACCACACAGTTAGGCAGGAGGTCAGGACACTCTCCACCACACAGCTGTAAAAGTACCTGAGGACGTCAGCCTCCAGTCCTGCTCTTTTCAGCTTCCTCAAAAAATAGAGGCGCTGGTGGGCCTTCTTAATGACAGCTGTGGTCTTGGGGCACCAGGTGAGGGTGTTGGTGAGTTGTACCCCAAGGTACTTGACAGAGGTGACCATCCCCACTGTGGCTCCATGTATGTAAAGGGGG
>JAODLD010000016.1:17302247-17321043 GCA_026781065.1 Mormyrops boulengeri
AACACTACAGTAAATGCTGATAGTTTGCCATGTTCATCGAAATGCATTGATGCAAATGTGTCATTTAATGCTTAGTACTTGATAAAGGGGAAAAAATATCGATTGGTATCGGTGTTGACAGATACTCAGAATTTTAATACCGGATCAGAAAAAATGATATCCTGCCATTTCTAATCATCAGTGGTATTGTGAGGGCTGAAAACCTAAGGATGTCAGATAAATATTATACCTCTTTAAAACGAGAGTAAGCGTACAGTGTAAGTTGGTAAAGCACCACATACCAGTCTCAGTTTTGGAAAGAGGTGCGCAGTGCTAATTCACTTTCTTTTTTATTATTTCAGTTAGGAATAACATGTGAATAACACTAGAAACCCAGTGCGTTTTAGACCATATGACATACATCAGGCCTAATCACATGTGCTGGCTATACAGCTATTTCGCTCTCACCTACTGCTACTGACCCAAGGCAATTCTGTGAAACTAACCAACTACAACTTTAACCTATTGTAAATAAAACTGAAATCTTCTTTGCTGCATCCTCCCTCAGCCTCCTCTTTTTGGTTTATCCTGGCTTTTTTAACACCACCTTTCCCCATTCTTTTCGATTGCAAAATGCAGTGTACTTTCATGCAAAGCAGGTTTGTACCATTTTAACAAAGGTGCCAAGGTGGATACATGTGTGCAAAGTGGGGTGGTACCATTGGGGAGGGGCCATCTTTTCATTGATTTACTACAAGAATTTGCATTTATTTATGAGAATTTGAAACGATGTGTAAGGCAGTTCGAGCTGCCCAGGCACGCCACTGGCACGCTGTGAAACCTCCCTGATGGCCACTCGTCGTGTCTCCATGTGATGTGTTTTTAATGACTGATTTATGTTCAGTTTGTGTTTCAGCTCAATGTACACATTCCTCATATTTCCAATCTGTAAGAGGCTCTGACTTTCCATTCATAAAAATACATGCGTATACAGCTGCCAGCACAAAAATGATTAGGCATATGGAAGAGTACATGATATTAAACATTTGTTTCACTTATTCAGGAGACGCTAAATGAGTGGAACACACCAGGACAGATCAGGCAGCTGTAATGGGGAAACACACTGGGAGACAAGGAAAACCAAGTTAGAACTCCGGGAACCAGGAGCGCTGGAAGAATTGTGCTGGGGCGACTCCTATCATAGACCAGTAAACTCAAACATTATCACCACCTTCACGTGAAGGGAATAATGTTGACAAGGACCACTCTTAGTAGGTACTCACCATGACCGTAAGCACCCACAAACGTTGTCGTTTTTGAGATGCTCTGATGCAGTCGCTTGACAATAATGATTTGCCCCTTTTCAAAGTCACTCAGATCTTTAACCCTGTACGCTTCTTCCGCATTCAACATGTTGACGAGTACCAAGTGTTAGCTTACCAACAAATATATCCCAGGCTTTTACAAGCACCATTTTTATGAGTCAGTGTTATTTTGCTTCATGTGAGGGTGGTCATAATGTTTTGGCTCATCGTTGTAAATAGTGACAAAAAATCTGTAGAATTGTCTCAAAATCACGTATACTGAACATACACTAGCAGTCAAAACTTGGTTTTTACCAATTTTCCATTTATTTCATAAACTACAGATTTTTAAATCTTTTTAAGCATTGGAAAGTTGAGTGAACAATTATAAACGAAAATGTAAGTCAAATAAAACAAGTTTCCTTTCTAACATGCCAAGCGTATGTAACAGTGTGTGTCTGACATCCTATTAACTGGTTGTGTGGCGACGGCGTAATCAAATTCTAGGCTGTCCTTTAACTTTAAATGCACTAGTTAACTGCGTCATCCCATAAACCAGAACAGTATTTAATGTCCCTCGTACACAGAATGCCTTGAATCATAACAGGTTACTTTGATGAATCATAGGTATGACATTTTCTTACTAATAAAGTTACTCAAATGGTACTCAAACATACTGTAAATATATTTGTTAGCAAAAAATATTGAATGTAAATATTAAGTGAATAACATGCAAATATAGAAAATCTCATTGTGTGCAAAACACTTTGACTGGTGGTATATCAGGTGTCTAGTTTCACATATATGCTGCAGACTTGAGCCAAATGTCAGCATTCCTATCATTAAACGTGATACAGGAGATGTACTTACACAGTAATCATAATCACGCGTCATGCAAACGCAAGCTGGCTAATGGTCGGCTTCCTCATATTTCAAGCCCTGAAGTAATTCTTCCAGTCAGTGCCAAACAGCTATTCCTTTCTACAGGAGCAGCAAAGTGGAAATGTAAGAGCAGCAAAGCTGACATGTAGAAGAGGGATTCAGGGAGGCCTGCTTACAGGCTGAATTCATCTCGTGTAATGTTTTCTTTCACAAACGAACAAAAGAAGTCTAATGCGCAGGGTGATCCTTGTACTATGGATAACACTGTAAATAAAGCATTAAGATGCTTTTGAGACATTCAAGCAGAATAAATGATTTATGACCACTTATGAGCGTAAAATGTGAAAAAGAAATCCAATAGAGAAACTTAATACAGGAATAACCTTTTCATTGAGTTTTGTTAGTTGTGTTAGGTCATTAGAGAAGAATGATTGGGCTGACATTAAAAATCCTGGCTGCGCCCAGACACTGAAGACAATGCAAGGGGTCAGAGCATGCTAAATGAGTCTGGCTGACTCACATTGAGAGTAGCGTTACAAAGTAACGCAAAATGATCTGTCAGATTGGGCTGCTATTAAACATTTTGTCAAGGCAAAGCAGAGCAGCGGGACAATGGATTCAGGAAAAGGCAATAGAGAGAGGATGTCCTTTGATCTCCAGGGGAAATTTTACATTAACCGGTGGGGTACATAAACTGCACAGATAAACCCAGTGCAACAAAAAAGTACGAAGACAATGCAGTGTAAACAATACTGTGCGGCATATAAAGCGAATGCTTGATGTATGTGTAATTCATTCAGCCAAAGGCTGTTTATAAATGAAATGCTGTGCTGACATGTGCCAAGCCTGCGGGTGTGGCAGGACGAATCCCGAGCAGTGCATCTTAGCACCGCGTGGTGGAATGAGCCGGAAGGTGCTCCGATGGAGAACACCGTAGGCCAGGTGGGCAAAACTGTTAGCGATGCTCTTTGGTTTGGCTGCCACCCTCTTCTCTGCAATGTCGGCCACTGGAGGGGCCGGGGGGGGGGGGCAACCTGTGATAGAGCTGATCGTCCTGATAAGCTTGATCATGCGGCAGACCTCAGCAGACCACAGTGTACAGAAGTACATCGGCCACTACGGACTGGGAAAACACATGTCAGAACACTGGAGCCTCATCAGGGGGTCTGCTCTGGCCTTTCTTTTATGGAGCCCCCATCTGGTCTGCTGTCCGAGGTGTTCTCTCCAGGCACTTGTAGCCCTGCACCACTTTGACTTCCTTCCCCTGGATGGTGACTGGTCTCAGGGGCTCCCAGTTACGCCAGACGATCAGCCACCAGCTCCTTTGTCTTGCTGATGTTGAGCTCAAGGTCATTCCTCCAGCACTACAAGACAAAGTACTGTGATAGCTTAGCATAAGCACACATTGTTCCCTTTCATTTATTAAAAGTACTGCTGACTAATGCAAAAATACTGAGGCGATAATGTCAATTGTGACAGGGGAAGGCTCTAGAAAGAAAGAAAAAAATCAATCCGGAACCTGAGGAGTTCCACACTAAGAAAACAACCAACACACATCCTTAAGTAACAAGGGAGGTTCTTCCAGGGGCGTTAGAGGGCCATGGTGGCCCTGACAGATTTAGGGGTCCCAGCATTTTACAGCGGCCCATGAATATGTAAAATTATATAACGTAAGGGGGGTGGGGGCTCGGAATGTCAGTTACTCCCCTGGGTTCCTACACAGACGAAGTAAGACATGACATAGGATTTCAATTATAAGATGTCTAACACTGACAAACACATTCCGCGGGAGTAAAAAAAGTATTATTAAAAGTACTGTTATTCCTACTGAGACGACAAGCAATGTTAAAATCCTGATGAAATCACATATCGAAATACTGAATTTTAGGCAGCAGTTAACTGAGAATGTTTTTATTAGCAATAATACCAGTGCTTAGATGGAGATTAGCATGCACCACAGCGTGGTGGCTCTGTGGGCAGAAGGGAGGCTCACACTTTCAAAGCTGTGAGTTTAAATCCTGACCTTGTTCTCTGTGTGCGGAGTTTGCATGTTCTCACATTGTTGCGTGGGTTTCCTCTGGGTACCAAATCCCTCCCGCAGTCAAAAGGCATATAGTTATGCAAACTGAATAGCTCACAGTGTACGACTGTCTGTGTACAGCGATGGGCTGGCACTTCAGTCGGGAAGGTGATGGGTGGCTCAGTGGGTTTGAATCCCAAGGACTGGGTAATGATGCCGCCGTTAGGCCCTCGATCAAGGCCCTTAACCCCCAGCTCCAGGGGTGCTGCACGCTGGATGACCCTGAGCTGTGACCCCCAAACTTGCTCTCACCTGTAGGTGTGTATCATGGAGAGCAAGATTGGGAAGGCAGAAAGGGAATTCCCCCATAGGGATTAGTAAAGTACGTCCATCCTATTTGCCAGATGTGTCCTGCCATGTGTCCAGTGTGAACCCTGAGATTCAGGCTCACCTTGCACTAGATAAATGATATGAAAATCAGATGGATGGTCTGCCAATCCAGCTAAAGTGTATCCTGCAGTCAATACTTAGCTCCAAACTTTGTGTTGCACCAAACATCCGTGGTCAAGTTGGACCGGAGATGTCTGCATGTGTGCTTAAATGACTGAGCTCCCCTTTGCTCTGATGAGGTATGCTGTTGGTTGGGTGGTGACTGAAATTTGGTTGGACTGTCTTACGAGTGACATTAAATGTCCGATCGTGGGTGTTTGATCATAGATCTCCAGCTTTTATAAGAAACACCTATCTCTCAGAGAAAAACATGAGTCTCATTGCAACCAACCTATACAGTGTATCTTCTCCTTTTATCCACACAACCAGGATCCACATATTATTCCCAATACAGCTCCAAGCCTGATAACGTACAAGTAAATACAAAATGGTAACAGCGAACGCAAGGAACACTACAAAATGAATAACGACAAAGCATGTAGGAGATTGCTACACAGTAACTCTTGGTTTGTATAGTATTCACACTTTAGACACAGGTTTACAGTGTCTCGGATATTTTATTGAAATAATAAATCACCTTTTATATTGCATGGCAGTATCAATTTACGTAATTTCAAAAGGCTTTGGAATCTATTTTTTTTCTTAATTTACTAGACCTTCCACCAGCACTCTAAGCTGAAATGTGCAATTCTATTGAAAATGAAGGACGTTACTTGTTATGTGCCTTCCATTAATTGGGTTTGACTGGCAGTCATTCTCCTTTGAAGGCTTTGCTTACTTAAGAGTAGAAAAATGAAATTGCAAAAAAAGTGAATACCATCTGGAAGTCTTAGTATGGAGGCGCTAGGCACCGTAACAAGAGCACCAAATAAAGGACGCCTTTAGCTGAGCCTTCCTGATCTATTCATTATTGTGAAAAAGCTGGTTGAACAACATGTGAGAGACCTGTGACATGCTGGTATCATCTGTGAGATTTGTGTGTGTATCCTGGCAAGTACTGAATAGAAAAGTAAGACTGGACTCCTTGTGGTTTATATTTGTTAAACCTACATGACATTAAAAAATGTTCTCTACCCCCTTTTTAAAAATGGACAGGGGCCCTCAAGGCAGACTATCCCCAAACAGAGGTTACAAAAGAGGACAGGAGACAGCTGCCACAATCCCTCAGGGCAGTTCAACTCCATGCCACAAGATGTCACAAATGCCCCGACATTTCAACAGTCAAAAAAGAAATATGTTTGAAACATGCTTGCCTTCCGCACATTCTTAGCTTTTCCCCCATTAATGTGCTGCTCTAGGGGGGCATGCATCCTGTCTAATGAATGTCTGAAAATGACAGACATTACTTTTATATTCCTTTATAAAATTTGCTGTACCATTCTGACAAATCCTCTGCTTGCAATCAATCCGAATCAGGATTGGAATCAGATTTATTGACTACATATGTTTATGATTGCGGCCAGTTGTGTCTCTCAAGCTATACAGACAACATACAGACAATATACAGACAAATAAGATATAATTTACAGACAATACACAATATACAAGCAATATACGATAAAATGTAAATAAGCTACACAGGCAGTCTTGTGACCTTTCCTGGGACAAAGTTGCTTTCAGTGAAGAGTTGTAAAGGACTGAAGAATTCTGTGTGAATAACACACTGTGAAACGACACCATTATGACTGTCCTCAAGGGTACCTTGTTCTAACTTTGTCCTTATCGCTAGATCACAGCTGATCCTGCTATTTCTGCCTGCCTTTGGGAAGACACCAAGGTGTGGGTTGAATTTGTCTCACATGGAAGCTTCAGCCAAAGGTTCTGAGTGAAACCTTGGCTGCTCGTCCGGGTCATCCTGGCCAATCTGGCCTCCTCCTCTTGTTCTGAATCCAACTCTCTACCAACTGATAGTACAGCTCCAGCCTTCACCTGAGTGTCTCATACACATCGCCTCAATTTACATGACAGAACTGCAAGGTGAACCACTGATCTCTGAGTGTTTTGGTACCGTGTATATGTATGAGCGCCCGTTTCGGTAGGGGCAGCCATTATAGTGATTCTAAGAGCTTCATCAAGAGGCAACCTATTTGTGATATGGTTTATTCCCTTTTCCCTACTGTCCCCAAATCATATAGAAGACTCCAAATCCCATGATGCCTTGTGGCACTTTCCGTTCCCCATTTTGTCACCCACTTGTTTCTGTTCCCTTCTTTACTTTGATTGTTTTATTTTGCTCAGTTGTGTCTTGCTTCCCTGTTATATTTAGCCTTGATCTACCCAGTACTTTGTTGTGAGATTGTCAGTTTTTTATCCTGCATTTGAGTGTTTATTCTTGTCCTTGTGTTTTTTACCTTTGCTTTGCCATTTTGCTCCGAATCCTGCCTAGCCCTTTGGCCTTATAGCCATGCCTGCTCATTTTTGACTTTTGCCTGTTTTTGACTAACTACATGTATGCCTTATGCTTTGGTACTTTTGATCATCTGCCTTCCAGTTTAGACCCTCGCCTGTCTTTTGCCCCTGTTTTTGCCTTTCATTGTACCTGCTTTGGTTCATGGCATTAAACCCCTTTCTCTTATGCACCCCATACATAGATTTTCCTTGTCTGCCCATTGCACCCCCTGCATACCCCTCATACATGCAGTGCATGTATAGTGCATGTACACTAAGTTAGTCATATACACACAATACAAGCCAAACAGCTGCTAATTCTATTAGCTTTTAGCTTGCTTATTTCAGACAACTTTCATTAAGGTAGCAGACCATGCCATGAACACAATTATCGCACTGAAAGCCATTCTCTGCTAACAATGCTCTACTTGCATTGTTTGAAAATCATGATGGGAAACCACTAATTTCTTCTTAGTTTCTTTGTTCATTCTGTCTTGGTCAAATGAATGGCCTCACTAATTGACAATTGTCCTTTAAAACATGTCACACGGTGACGGATTGCTTCTATTCTGTGGTCGTTAATGTTAATTTCTGTGTGTGCATTTTTACGTATTACCAAATGTAAATGTTTTTAAACTAGAGCCTCCCTAACACAACCCAACGATCAGGACTGGTGGGGATATGTACAGTACAGTCTTTAAAAAGTAATGGGACACGTTATATGTAAAACACATCAACCTTTTCAGGAATTTTAACTGTAAGCTGTATATGAAGCTCGCTGCTTCATATACTGTCATCATGTTAAATTGCTGAGTTGATTCACTACGACTGGGACCTATATCACTGTCCTTTAGACAGCTGAGTACTTTATGAAAAAATCAACTTTGCTGTTGGATATTATATCAGTGTCCCTCCTGGGAGCAAAAAATCTATAATTTCCTTCCTGTTCTCCCTGTGTCACATGGGTACTCTTATTTTCTCCTGTAGGTCAATGACAGCCCAGTGTATCTAAATTGCCAGTAGTGTGTGTTTGTGCCCTGTGATGCACTGGCATCCTGTTCCGGGTGTCCCCTAGCAGTGTTTGTGCCCTGTGATGCACTGGCATCCTGTCCCGGGTGTCCCCCAACCTCGTTCGTGCCCTGTTCTTCCTGGGATGCCCCCCCCCCAGAAACCTTGACCAGGCTAAATGTTTAAGCAGTGGACTAACAAAACCTGAAATCACTGAACTACCATGCCAAATAAATATGGAGTATGGATGGATCACACTTTACATCTAAAAATGATAACATTTAAAGAGGTAGGAAAGACACCACATTATTATTATAATACCAAAAAGAACCAGTGTAATGATATTTGGTCGATCAATGACTCCTTGGCCATTTGCCTGGTGCAGGTTTTTGCCAGGTTTTGGTGTATTTGTTCGAGAACCTCCGGGATTGCTAAGCAATTAGACTCTCAGTAGGAATCTGGTCAGGGGGCTAATCAAGGACATTCACTCACTTGTTCTTTAGTCATTGAAGAGTAGCTTTAGCCTTCTACTTCCTGTCATTGTCCTGCTGATTAATGTGAATACTTACCCTGTCCTAAGCTGAGCAGAATAAGGTTTCTGTCATATTTGCCTCTACTTGTTCGCTCTCTTTTTGTTACAGCGAGCTTATTCTCTGAGTGGGTGAATAAGGCTGTTTCATTATAAATATCTAATACATTTGAACATTGATGATAATTGGAATATACTATTTAAAATTGAGGGGTTAAGCAATAAAACATGCTTTGTGAGCCTGGAACAAATGTAATATAAATGCCTGATTCAGTTATCTATGCCCATATTTCAGATATCTCACCAATTTTTGTTAGCCTATGTATTTACTATAAAACATGAAAGGTTTGTTAAGTTTAATATGTACAACTCAGAAAGAATAATTAGCACACTATCCCATTAAAACACACACATATACATACACACACTGCGAATGCACTGCTTTCTAGGATTTTAATGGGGGCTGTGAAAATGACAGTGTGGTAATTGGGCAGAGGCAAATGTCATTGGAGCGAGATGACAAGCAATTAACTACTTAATTTGAAAAATGTTCATCTGCGAAGATGACGGAAAGGAGCACCAACAGGATCGAAACATCCGATGGCATCTTGGCCCGGATACCCTGTATCCCCTGCACTTGCTACCTGCCAAGAGAACGCTACCACATAGCCTGAATCTCCAGGATGTCTGCCTGTTGTGGAAAGGAATGGTCTCAGGAAATGGTACAAGACTTGTTTTGTGACGTGAGAGACTTCTGCAAGACACAGAGTCATCGCCATGCCAGTAGAGCGAGGCAGAGAGGGAACACAGCCCAGCAGGGATGGCTGGTGACAATGTGCCAATGGCCCCTAGCTGGCAGTTCGTTATTACTGCCAGGTGGAGACAATTAACTCGGCTGTCCCTGGGGCTTTAAAGGGCACCACCCCAGCAAAGGGGAGGAGAAGAGGTGGACTCTTTGCTGACTCAGTGTGTGACCGAGAGTGAAGGCTGCTTACAGGCCCGTCTCTCCCCATGAGGTGTCCATGAAAACACCACAGCCACCACAGACTCGCCAGTCACGAGGACAGCAGGAACACCACAGACTTCCCCTCTGTCGCCACCACCCCCGCTATCCTACCTACACCGTATATAAACACGGCCCTTCTGGGGACTAAATGGCCCCCTCAGTCACTAGGTCCTCTCTGAACATGATAGCACTAATTACTACACTTTCTGTGTTGATCTGTGCTCTTTATGTACACTGCACAATTATAATATTGTCTATGTACTGTACAGCTTTTATGCTGCCCATGTATTGAATTGTTTGCACTGTCACTGTTCTTGTATTATATCATATACTTTTTTGTCCTATCTACTATCTGATTATTGTCCTGTACTTCCTGAGTTTGAGCTAATGGTATAAGGTTCCCATTGGATCAGTGACACTACCGGCTTCACATGAAAATGAACCAGAAATTTAACACTTGATGATGCTGCACCAAAGTAGAAGATATTGTGCCACATGACCTAAAATAATCGGAATAACCATGCAGTCCTATTTGTGAAAATGTTAGAACACTTTTAAAAGTGTGTGGCTCAGTGGGCTACACCTGTAATCACAAGGTTGCTGGTTCAAACCCAGCCTCAATACATCTGCAGGTCATTCAGCAAGCCCCTTAACCCCCAGCTCCCTGGGCGCTGCCACGGGTGACCGCCCTTCGCGGACAGCTTCCTCTACAAAGAGCAAGCTGAAGGAGGCGTAAAAACCCCAGGGATCAATAAAGTATCTATTATTATTAAAATGAAAGATATTGCACTCGTGCTTGGCTTTTCATAGCTACAGATTCTGTTACTGTAAGGGTTACCTTGGTTGTTGATGGACAGTGGCTTGAAGGACTATAAAGCAATTTAGAAATATGGAAAGAAACAAACAAAAACACCCTGAATTGAGAATATGCAACACACAGTCAGTGTAATTGATCGGAAGGAGCTTTTAGAACAATTAAAACACTTTTCATTCACCTTCTATACCCGCTTTTCCAACAGAGGGTCAAAGTGACCCAGGAGCCTATTCCAGCATCATCCATGACAGGATGCCAATCCATCACAGGACCATTTACAGACACTGGTCCTCCTAAACCATGCATCTTTGACTGTGGGAGGAAACCTGAGAGCCCTGCATACGCTGAACAGCGGGATTCTGTCCAGAAGGTATCGCTTAACAGTTAGAAAAAGTTCTAATTTTGTGTGATACAGCCAGCTCCCAGCCCCATTTGATGGACCACTCTCAAACTCTGCTGAAGACTTTAATTAGGGCTTATTTTACGGCGACTTATTTTATGTCTTAGCTGTCATATTCTTCCTTGATCCTGGAATTTCGATGAAATATTCTCTGTGGCGTTGACTGATTTTTTCTACAGTGGATTTTTTGTTTATCAGTAACTTCAGTGCTTGAATCTTGGACATTTCGTTGGATCATTTCTTAAACACAAGGACTCCTATATAGCCTCTCCATGGGGTTACTTTCCAATGAACCTATCGCAAGGCGCAAATATCTTAAGGCGAAAATGCAATTTAATACAGTATACCTAGCCTGACAAACATCATAGCCTAGCCTAGCCTACCTTAAAAACATGCTTAGAAAACTTACATTAGCCTACAGCTGGGCAAAATCATTAACACAAAGCTTATTTTATAATAAAATATTTAATATTTCATGTAATTTATTGAATACTGTGCTGAAAGCAAAAAACATTTACCCATCATAAAGTTGAGATATCATAACATGGACCATCATAACCTGGGGAGCGTCTGTACTCAAAATTCCATAATGTATGTCTGTCACCTGGCATATACACACATGCACTCACATACACACCTGGGACAATTTTAAGATGCCAATTAGCTTAGGTGTTTGATTTTCGAGGACACAGAAGAACCATGAGGAACACAGGGAGAGCAGAGGGAGGGCATGCGGACTGCACACACACACACACACACACACACACATACACACACACACACACACACACAGTGGGGGCGGGAATCGGACACTCATCCCAGGAGGTGTGAGTGCTACTTACCAAGCCGCCATATACTCACTAATTTTATAACCCAGCCCCAAAATGAAGCCAGTTTTGTTTTTTGAAAACGAAAGCCAGATAAAAGACGGATGCAGCCTGCAACCATAGTAACCACAGAAGTCACTCCATCTCTTTCTCTCGGATTTTCGCTCTCTCTCCTCACTCCCGTTGATTCACAGTGCCGAAGCCTGCAGTCTGATTGGCATGCAGCAGTGAAAGCGATACAGTGACAAAACGTGTCTCCGCTTTACTCCTCATTGCTTATGCTTCAGGCTGTGAATAACAGCACTGTAAAGATGAAGGTCAGACACCGGAGCAACTGCAAGCCCAGCACCCAACACCATCAATAGGGCTTCATTTCCTTTGAGGGTTATTAATTATACCCCAAATATTCCCCGGTGTGACAACACAAGCATTGTCATTACGGAGCTGCATCACAAATAAATTCAACGGCAGGAAAAAATGATATTTCTTTACTTTAGAAGATGATACACTGGAACAGTTTTGTTAAGCAATTATTCAGTAGTGTCTCATTCACGCCTGAGACTGCTTGGCTATGGTGCACACATTTATTAAGAGACCTTTACGTATGTAGAGTATTTCATTACCACTTTGGGCTGTTGGCTGTTCCTCACCTGGACCAAACTTTTAAAAACAGGCCATAATTACAGATTGGGAAAAAAAAACAGATGGAATTATCATTAGGTAAACTGGAGGATTGCACTGCTATCTGTCATTAATATATTAGTTTAAATGTTCAGACTTTCATCTCTAAATTTGCTCACTAGTTTTTGTAAACTGACATGACATCTGTAAGAAGAAAAACATGAACGAGTCATGAACATGAGCAAGTACATCAGGCAGCTATTAAAAATGTTGTTTCTAAACTGTTTTCCTCATGTCTATAAACAGTACTGCTTCAAAATCCCACATGAATTCCTTTAAAAAGAATGTTATATTCTATATATAATGTCTCAAAATTATGTATTGAAAGAAATCATTTGACAAAGCGAAGGAAAAATTGTTACCTTGCATCAAATATAATTCTCTATTGGTTATCTCCAATGATGCAGTTCCAACATGAGCTTAATTGGCTTCCAGAGCTAAATTGTCTTCGTGGTCCTGTCAGCCAGAATTAATTTGGGATGCATAAATACCAAATTTCGAGCCCATTATGCTTTTCTGGTGTTAATTAATACCATCTGTGTCTCAGCTGTTTTCTGACTTACTAGCATGTACTTTAATTAGCAAGTAACATACTATTGGGGATTCAGTAGGGTGATTGTCACAAAATGAGCTTGATGCAAACTTTTATTGCAAATGTAACAGTTGCTTATACATTTATTTTAAAAAAGAAAATGAAATGTTTGCATGCTTATCATCTTACACTATAGGCAACACCACCAACCAGGAAACACAGACCCCCCCCAAGACAGTGCTTTAAAAATTACAGTCTGAATATTAACACTTCACTCAAAGCTCTCATCTATAATGCATTATAAACACCTTCATAATGTATTACAAAGAATCTATAATGCAATATTATCGATGTAAAGCATCTTCTATTGACATAAGGAATTATAGTGTTGATTATAATCCTTCATAAGCTCCAATGAGGCTTTCTTCTATAATGCACTATAGATCCCTACATAATGTATTATAATGGTTGGTATAAGAATTAATAAAGCATTCCCGCACGTTCTGTTGCTAGCCATAAGGAATTACAGTGTTGATTACAATACATAAAAAGCTCCGGTTAAGCTCTCATCTATGACGCACAATAGATACCTTCATAGTGCTTTACAAAGCATCCATACTGCATTATAATGGTTGGTGTAAGAATTAAGGATGCTTTGTACTGCATTAGAAAGGGAGAAGGGGAGGAGTGGCTTCTGACTGCATAATTCGTTTAGCTTGAACTGGCAGTTGCTGGTCTTGAAGGATAAGTATAATGGCATGAAACATGAGTCAGGAATTTTCCTAAAGTACCTTCAGTTTAATATGATGATGAATGCATTATTTTTCAGAGCTGATCGGTTCAATCATGTGACAGTTGATTCTCCCATCACAAACCTGACAGCAGCGCTGGTGACCTGTGCGGCCAGGTTACTGGACTGGTGTAGCTGACTGGTGTATTTTGGGAACATGACGATGGCTTGTGTTTCACCAGTTTCACTTTTCAGTTTAATCATTGCACAAACATGTCCAAAGAGAGAAATTGAAGCAAACGGCTCATCTTAAAATCGAAGCAAGTAGGAAAAGTAGAAGACGGCTGCAGAATTGTGGATGATGATCAGCATTGGCCGGTGTTTTTTAAACTGTTGTGTTATCTGGTTTCACAAACTTTGACCATAAGCCAGTTGTGGTTTTGGAGATATACTATTGATATGAGGGCCTTTTCTCTAAGATCTATGTTCTGATTACTAGAGCTGGTAGTTGAATTTTGACTGACTTTATTTTTGTTCAAGTGTTTTGTGATACATACGTTTGGAATGTAATAGTAAAAAGAATACATTTTAAAAATATAAAGTGGGTTAAGAAATACAAATAAATGCTTTACTGGCTGCATTCAGCTAATTGAATTTAAATTAATTAATTAATGGCTACCTGTTGCAGATTTAGGACAATTAAGCAAGTAAAAATTTGAAATTTTAAATACTAATATTATAGTTTTGCCTCAAGGAAACAATTAAAGCGAATAAATTTACGTTAAGTTATAACGATTTTGTATCTTTCTATTAAAAAGTAATTGTGCCTCAGTACAAGGGCGTATTTTTGGATTGAGCATTTGGTGGGGGGGTTGAGGTCTCCACTCATTTAAGGGGATTTTGATCACTGTGGGGGATTATACCCCCTGTACTTTACACCCATGCCTCAGTATTTGTTGAGAAATTTGTTGATTTCAGCCTCTTATAATTCATATGGTATCAGCTCCAATGTGAACTAAGATTTCAATTATGCCAAATTAACACACAGTTTGATCTGAGAAAAATCTGTATTCCACAGAGTCTGTGAAGATCAGATCAAGGCTGGGAAACCCCACGCTGCAAAGGAACACGGAGGTACAAAGACCCGCATATGTGATAGTACCCAGTGCTAAGGCTATGCAACAGTCAGACTGCAAGCCGCCACAGGTTTAGAAACAAACATAAATGTATTGAGGTTCATTGCTTATTCTTGGTCATGCATGGCATACTCAACGGGAGGTTGGCATGAGCATCATGACTGACAACCGGGTGCCAGCGTTTGATGGAGCTGTGAGCTATGGACAACTTGAGGACACCCTCAGCCAATTAACTGTCCTTCCCTTCACAGAATAAAACAAAATTAAATAGCTCATTCGGGGCCTCCTGTCACATGCGTCAACATATTTGCAAGTATTTAAACCTCACTGCAGCTCAGCTGTAGGTTGATTGCAAAGTTCAAATTTTGCATAGCGGCTTGGCGTCATCTATGAAATGCCAAGCAGGATTTGGGAAGAAGTATTCACTATCCGTGCAGACTTTGTGTGAACCTCACAGAGCAGGAGTTCGCCAGTGCTTTTTGTGAGAATTGTTCCCTACATCTGCATTCAGCATCGCCCGCCATGAATGACGCGCCATTCATCACCTGACAGAGCTTCCCCCACTGGGCAGAGTGTCTGTCTAACTGCCTGCCTCTCCCTCACTCTCACCATGCCTCTCTTCTCCTCTCTCCTCTTTTTCCTTCATTCTTTTCCTCATTCCCTGCCTGTCTCTCCATTCTGTCTCCTGCCTCCATCTGATCTCCACCCTCTGCCCCCACAGTGTAGCTCTTACTGTCCAGTCCTCCACCTCTTCTTTCCTCAGACACTCTTTTTTTTATCCCACAACATGCATTTTGATTCAAATAAACCCAATTCTCAATAATGATACGGAGAATCCACTACCGGTCTGTATTGCAGGGTACTACAAATTAATCGAGAGGGTCACCAAACATTTATTGTGCCAATATCTGGTTTTTATCTTGCCTCTTTTGTTCCTGACTAGTTTCTCATGCTATATTTCTCTCTCTCCATTTATGACGATCGCTTCATCATTCTCTTGTCTCCGCCTCCTGCTGCCTCCTCCCTTTCCTCTGCCATATCACTTCCTCAGAGTTTTTGCTGTGACATCATAGGAGGAGTGGCCTATCATGCCGCAGTTTTACAGTTTATTGGTCCCCCTATAGTCTGTCATTGTTCCTGGAAGGGCACAGCCGACTAGGACATGAAATACAGCTGTGCTTAAATTACTTTTGCTGCACAACCAGTTCTAGTAATTAGAACATAGATCTTAGAGAAAAGGCTGCATATCAATAGTATCCACAAAATTTTGGCTGTTCTTCTCTGTAATGACAAAATTCACCAAAGCATAGCATGAAGACTGCAGATACTCCCCACATTTACTGTTTTGTACAGATATTTAATAAACGTATTGCATTGTCAGGTGTTTAACTCCTTGTAACAGATTATGAAGTTTTAAATGATAGAAATGCTATTTGGCATGCCACAACAGAACAGCATAAACTGATAAAAGCTACTTTTTTACCCATTTAAAGTTCTATTGTGCATCTTTTAAAGACAGTCCAAATTTAATGTTCTCAATCTTGAAAATGCTTCAGGTAAAAATTTGACTAGCATAGCATTTTATCATTGGAAATATTTATGTACAAAACTCCGGGTCAAATGTATCATGTTGGTAAAGCCAAACAGAAGAAGTTATTTACCATTACTTAACGTGCTCTCAGCGTGCTAATAATGTACTATAGTATACTTAAAGCTACTGGAGAAAAAAACAGTCCTGTCTTTTTCCAGCGTAAATGTTGTACAGAAAGAGGCGCATTCTGAGTTCCTGCAAAAGGAGACAGACAAACAGCTACGCATCTGGGAGATATATGAGCCTTAATGCTCCCCCCACCCCCGCTCTGTTTAAGGCTAATGGGAATTTAGTTGTGGCTCTGGCGTCTGCCTCCGGCACCCATGCACTAAAGCTGTCAGCAGACCTTCTCCTCAGTGCGTCACTGGTGGTGCATTTATTTCCGTCATTTTATGTCCTGTTGCCAAATTATAAGATGAGTTTAGAGTGGGGGGGGCGGCTGGTATTTTATGGGAGTGGTTTGCAACTGGGGCTGCGGCGATGGTAGCTGCTCTGCTTGAGGCTGCTGCTTAATCAAATCAAAAGTCCCTCATGTTACATGGTGGCTCTCTAAAGCTAAGTGGCTCATTAGTGTGGTGTAGGCTTCACTACTTCAGCCTGCCTGCATCATTTATGCATTCTAGATGATGCTGTTAATTGTGCTTTGTGGCTTGAACTGATTGTTATGCAGAAATTATAGCAGTTGGTCCCACCCCTGGTGTGAATCATCCCGACAATCAAGCATTAGAGAAAACTGACGCATCGCCAACTCCAGAGCTGTGCCCACTCGCTCTGGTCTAGAGGGGTCTCCCTGTCTGAACACAATCCAAGGTGGATTCTGTGGATAAGCGCGTTGAGTAATGCGAGCCACGGCACCTCTGTGTTCCACCTCCGCCGTCTGTGAGCTAACAACGCAACATGAAGAGCTTCACCGAAGCCCTTATTACGCACAGCTGAGATGACCTCTGATGTCTCAAACGCATCTCCCTCCCTCGCCTGGCACGCGACACTATGCCCATCTCTTTCTAGTCCCTGACTCCTCCCCTTCTTATCTCTCCTGGTTTCACTTGACCCGTTTGAGCAGTGTTTGTCAAACCGGTGCCTCGCGGACCACAAGACAGTCTGCATTTTTGCTCGTTGTGAACTGTTTGGTAAGGAGTTGGCAGGGAGCAAAAACATGGATTTAAGTCACAAGGGTCCTTGTTGCTATACTCCTAATGAACAGGAGCATGACGTTATTGCTGAGCACAGATTGGCTGCATGCAAATTACATCGGCTTTTGTGGGTTTGGACACAACTCGAGCTCACAGCAGAAGAGAGGCTTCTGGCTACACCGTGCCGAACAGCAAGGAATTTCACAATAAGACTGGGAATAACCTCATTTGTGCTTCAGTCCTCCCTTTAAACTCAGTGACATGCCATCCTTCATTCTGGGCCTTCCCATGAAACGGAATACCTACATCTACTCTGCTTTATCATTTCTTGCCATCTGAGGTAGAGCATAAGTCTTCAGCAAATGCCCAGCACCGAAGTAGCATCTTTCTCTTTGTCTGTCCATGATGCTTAAATTCATATGCGACTTTGCAGCTTAGATGGTTCTCTGGCTCCCAAAATACTTTAATGGACTAAGTTCTGCTGCAGGCTTTTTAAGAATAATGCACTTGCATTCCCCAGCTATGGTCTGGGCAGCCAGTGCGCTCAGAGAAGAAATGAGTCCTGACAAGGAGATGATATATGCAGTTAGTACTCCCCTTGTAGGATATCTACGGTTTAACACGTACCATTGCGTATTACCAGTAATGTGGGGGTGTAGGTTAATATTTCACACTCTGGTGATAAAGCCATCTAAAGGCCCTTTCCCACCCACTGCGGCCTTTTTCTTTTTCTTTTTCTGGGGCTTCTGTCACATTCCCAGTACAAGAACTCAGCTTAACTGTAGCTCCACAAATACTGGCTCCAGCTTAGACAATACACAGAAATGGGGGGAAAGGAGAAAAACATAGTGGAGGAAAAATGGAGTGGATGGAATTATCTTTGTATCTTAATTACAATGAAATACGTTTCTGCTTATTTATGAATTTGTTTTGTCTTCATATTTCTGCATTGGAAAGCCTGATCTCCACAATTCACCATAAAAAGTCGTCTTTCCTTTTGTTTTTTATTGTGATGCACCTATACAGAAATTTTGACCGATACTGATAACCGATATATTTAGTTTATTATATATTTTTTAAATATTTTATATATTTTGTGTCTCGCCAGTGCTTGCAATGAAACTTGGTGGCATTGATAAAGTTACACTTTATTTATAATTTGTGGAATATGAAAGATCGATCTGCCGGTCAGATTTAAGGATGCATTATAAACATGTCACTGGCCATATAAATAAAATGCTGTGTCCTGTTTTGGACCAATATGGGATGTGATTTGTCCCATATCAATCTCCTGACCCGCGGGGGGCGGGCGCCCCCCCGCGGCGGCGCGGCGGGGGGGGGGGGGGGGCGGGGGGGGGGGGGGGGGGGGGTGGGGGGTGGGGGGGG
>JAODLD010000016.1:17321143-17331672 GCA_026781065.1 Mormyrops boulengeri
ACTAACAAGATGACGTGTTCATCCTCCATTGTTTTGGAGTGCCTGTGTAGTCTCATTGTGGGTAAAGTTACATATGAAGTTTAACATATGAACCTTTTGTGCTTATTCAGCATAAAGGTCACAGTTACTGTTGCACAATGAAAAATGACACACCAAAATGGCCAGGAACTACAAAAGTTCCCGGTCGAGAGAGTCCAGGAACTCCAAACCAGGTTCCTGATCTTCACTTATGTAGAACAGGACAAACTCCTCAAAATGAACTCGGATTCAGGGAACTGTCCGGATGTTTAACAGACTTCTTCAAAAGATCACAGCCATGTGAAACGACGTATGATGAGTTTTCCCACCGCCTGCTGGTTAGCAGTATGGAGATTATATCCCCTGACCGCAGTGAGTCCAAGTGTCTGATCACTGATCTTTCTTTCAGTGGTCTAACTAACAGGAAAATGAACACTGTTTATACCTGAATGTTTTTACCCTCAGTGATTTCAGGAAAATAGAGTGGCATGTATTTTTTATATGGCGTACTGATTTCCCGGCTCAACAAAGTAATAATATTTTCAGATATCACCGTGTTGCTGCTGTTCACAAACTTTCATCCCTCCATCTATTTTCTAGCTGCTTACTTAGGGGTCATGGAGGGGCTTGGAGCCTATCCTGGGCAGCAGGGCGCATAAGGCAGGGGCGGGTACCCCTAGATGGGATATTAGTTCATATACCTGAGCACATACTGTACACACGTACTCTCACATAGACAATCACACACTACAGGCAATTCAGAGACACCAGTTAACCTAACTTCATGTCTTTTCACTGCAGGAAGAACCCAGAGTAGTGGGGAAAACATGCACACACTTACAAACGTAGTAATTAAAAACATAAAATACACACAATACTACTCCATTTTTTTCTCAGACCTTGACATGTTTATATTAAGGTACATGTAACTAGACTGTCCTTGTGCTCATAGTAGAGGACAGAGATTGTGTCTGTCTCTCACACCCCTCTGGACAGGATACACACACATCTCACGCCTCCCACCCTGCAGTGACCTTGCCGCCACCTGTCATACTATAATACAACTCGCCTTGTTACAGGTTTTGCCTAATTTAGGCTGCTCTCAATCTAATGCGATGAGATATGAAATACCACTTTTACTTACAAAACATACTCAAGAGAAACAAGAACAATTGTAGAAGTACAAAAAGAAAAAAATAAACCAAGTATTCATTAAGTAAAACATTGCGTCTTTAAAAAATAAAAAGAATCCACATTTTTTTACAATGTCATATTAACAGTGTTCGATCTTTTTTGTTTACTGTAGAGAGCATTTCACAATTGAATAATAGCGACAATAGTAATAAGACAGGAATAGAAGAATAGCAGTGACAGAGACAGTAATGATACTCTGCTGCACTCAACAAGACTGAGACTGTTTAATATGGAAAGTAGCATTACTGGGAATTCAGTGGTTTTCTTTGGAATTTTTAATAGTTGGGACTCTTGGCCTCTCTCCCCCATTGTGGAGGCCAAGCCCATTAACTTGATCAACGTACTGACTGGTGACATCGTTTGAAATAAATCCCTCCCCATTTACTCCCCGCCCTCCCCCATTTGCAATGACAGTTCCTTTGGCGACTGTTGCCAGGGGTGGAGCTAGTCTTCGACCAGCGCGTGCCACTTGGCGATCTGTCTGCGGGGGTGGTCGCAGATCTCACGCCAGTGTTCGCCTGGGGTCCCCGGAGAGGCGGTGCCTAGCAGGAGCCGTCCAATGACTTGGTTCTGGCCATTCCTCTCCGAGTCCTGCAGCAGGAGCTCCACGCTGGTGTCCTGCAGGCCCTTCTCTGATGGAACGTCGAACACGAACAGCTCATTGAAGACAGGGTTTGGGGAGGACTTCTTTACATGGGACTTCTTCTTGCACACCCTCTTTTTGCCATGATACAGGTTGACCTTCACATAAGGGTCTAAATCAGAGAAAAGAGAAACGGAATGGTTAATGATTCCTCCTTTAGAAGTGGCAAAGCAAACCAGAACTTCAGCTGGAGCTGGTGAAGATCCATACTGAGCAAGGATCCAAACTGCGGCAGTTCAATGAGACATCAGTTTTGTAATGTACCTTGGAAAATTTGATCTGTCAGCATCCTCTAATATTCCCACATTACAATGAATATTGATCTTCCTTTCTCCAGCAGGAATTAACAAAAATAATTCGCATATTTTGTCAATTTTTCTAGAATATACTGAAATCCTTTTAACATACAGGATTCTGTTGGATTATAGAACATGACACATTTTTGCAAAGTATATGCATGGTCGCCTCTGAGACCCACCTGAGGGCATGTTGGCCTCAGCTTTGGGCAGGTGGCGGGCTTTCAGAACCACCACCGTGAGAGTGCTGGTGGTGGACTGATAGCAGAGAGACACCAAGAGTTCCGCTCTTCCCGCGTTCCTCTTCAATGACAGATTGCGGAGTAACAGAAGAACAAAGAGGGGAAGAATGAACACAATGTTTTTCAATAAAAATGTAAAGGACGCTATAAAAATGCCATAAACTACTTTGAGAGTTATAAAGTAACCAGTTATATTACACATTTCACTATACGGGTGATTGTCACATTGGATTAAGCAGTATGGTGACAAACATAACGCATGTCAGTATTAAGTAGGAAAATCATATCAGAATAAGCTCATAGGTTTAATGCACTGGCTTCCTATTAAAAATCATATTTTCTTCACAGTACAATTAAGTATTGTCCATTTCCTCTCACATGTAATACAATGACACTGCAAATTACTGTGAGGCACATAAGATCAACTCTAACAGGAAATGTAGCCATTAAAAAAAATCAAAGAAAAAAATCAATGCATGTCATGGTGCCTGTCTCAGAATCGATGCTATGAGACCAAGGGCCCCAGCACATTTTACAGAGCAGAGAGGAAATACTTCTCCCACAGCTGAGCTGTCTAAAATTGCAGGTGGGTAAAATTTTTTATTGTGACCCTTTTCATGCACTGAAATTCCATCACATTGAGTCCCTCATACTCCCCTCCCACTAGCACACTGTAAATAAAATATTAAGTTCCATATTTGTCATGCAGATGCCAGCCAAAGCAGGGACAGTAATATGAAAAGTTAATAAAAATACTAAAAACATTTATATATAGTGTAGCACTACTACTGTCACTTCTGAATGCACTTTACTCATGTTACTGCTGCTATAGATGTATTACTTATTGTCTTTAATCTCATGCTATGATGTAGTTCTTGCAGGTTTCAAGGACTATAGTTACTTATGCTGCTGTTGCCGTTCCATTATCAATCTATAAAGGGATTGGATGGTAGGACGTCTCTGGAGAGCTTACCCTAGTGTTACGCTTGATGATCTCCCGGTTCATAAGGATGCGCCCCTCAGAAAGGTCAATGCCAGCTAATGGTACCAGCGTCTCACCGATGACCTCATCGCGAGAAAAGCGGTCGAAGCTGAGCACCATGAAATGAAGGGAGAGTTCGGTGATGCGGCCGTACGGGATGCCGTAAAAGCTGAAAGTCTCATCGAAGGCAGGGTCCAGCGTCTTCCTCAGAACACGGGTCTTGACTTTGTGCTTCTTCTCTGGCAGGAGGGTCAGCTTGATGTAGGGGTCAGAGGTCAGGGACTGCTCATCCATCGCAGAGAGCCCATGAGCCTCTTTGATGTGCACGATGAAGGCCTTCTTCTCAAAGTTGTACTCAAGGGAGAAGAAAAGCGTACCGAGACCACCATCCTTGTCATGGCCCTTGTCAGCTGGAGTCATGGCATGACTAGAGAGACCACTTTTGGGGGAACTCAAATCCTTTCCTCCATGATTGAAGCCTGGGTGGGGCGATGATAGGTCCAGATCCGGAGAACTCCGAACCTTGGTATTGAGAGACTTAGTGAAATTTCCATTGAGATCTCGCTTCTCCAGGTCCAGGTGGAGAGAGGCCCTGCCTGTGGCAACACCGGATCCTTGTTTAGTGCTTGTGTCTGTCTTCTCAGTTGCCCCAAACTTCTTTTTGCCACTAAGGCTTTCTGGATAAATGTCTACACCCTTTAGCATGTGCACAAATTTGTAAGGGGGTGTTTTGTTGGCCTTGGTTGACTTGCGCTGGCAGCAGATCCATGAAAAAAGGGAGACACTGAAGACCAGGCCTAACACGCTGACAACACCAACTGTGACTGGGACTTCAGCTGTGGGGTGAAGCACATTACACATCAATCACACTTCACAAGTATTCACAATAATCATCTACTGCCTCATCTGCTACTTTGTTTTGTGAATTTTCACAAGTAAACAAAAAATGCAAAGCCGTTTAAAACGTACCTGCAAAATGTTTTTCTAACTTATTACATGGAATATAAGCATAAAAACTTAGGCATTTTATTTTACTTTTATCAGAATATACATTGATATTATTGTCGTTGGGTTTGGGTAATGCAGAGGTTTCTATTCACAAATTATACACATTTCTCTGCATAAACCTTTGAATAACAAACTGATCCAAGGGATCTTAATTTCATTGTTTAAGTCTTTCGGTGATCTTGGTTGTATACAAGTCTTTGCTTTCCCCTGTAGTACCTCATGAGTCCTGGAAATAGCTTTCATCTGAACCGGGGTGGGCGATCTTACTCGGAAAGGGCTGTTGGGTATGCAGGTTTTCAGTGCTCCCTAACTAGATTATTACTTAAAGTACTGTTTGGCTGAGGAGTCCTCACATCTGGGTTTGAATAGCTGACCTAAAGATTATCCCAAAATCCTGCATACACACTGGCCCTTTGAGGATAAGATTGCCCACCCCTGATCTAAACTATGCCTAAGAGGCCAAGCATAATGTATGAATTTTAAAGCATGGGGCTCTGCTGGCCTTTCAAAACCTAATTGTGTTGCAAAATCTTCCTTTGAATTTAAAAACCAATTTACACATGCTCTCTCAAAAGCCGTTCAGCTGTTAAACCGTTTAAGCTCTCTAGTAGACCGGAAAATTATTGCAGTCCTTTCTTCTTACGCTAATTATGTATAATTAACATCTGATCTTCCAGCCATCTATCTTCCATCCCGAGCAGAGTCATGGCAACGTCTAATATTTTGCTACAATTATAAAACAGGTATACTCGTAATAACCATAATAACAGAGCTATGTTTTTAAACCCACTTAAAAACAAAAGGGATTTTAATTGTAAGACACCACTCATTAATCTGATCACAATTCGACATTTGAACTATCACATATTTATTTAAAACTATATATGCACAATCGCTTGCAATGGCCCGCTGACAGTTAATTACGTCATATAATCCGAAAAATCCAAGAAAGGGCAAATTTGCATCGTTTCAGTTCTTATTGTACAGGTTCGCCTGTTTGCTCATCCTCTGCCTTATCACCGGGTATTTGTGGTGATTTATTCACGGTTTTAAAATCCTGGAAATTTCCAGTGGGCGTCCGCCGCCTTACTCCCAAGCGCACCAACGCCCCCCCACCCCCCCAACCCAGAGCACACCCCTCGTGTTCTCAGCAATGTGGCAGAGCCCGAGCCGGGAGTGAGTCAGAACTGCGCCCCGCTATCGCTGCCAACAACACCGCCGATCGCATTCCTGCTTCACGGGCCGGCACGGGCTGTACTCAAGAGGGAGCCAGGGTGGACTCCTGCCATATTAATCATGCCGGTGATCGACTGATAAAACACAAACCAGCTGACCAGGGTGCATATACGCCTTTAAATCTCGCTATATATTCATAATCGATGACGTTGCACGTACGTAGTGGGTATAGAGTTCACATATGTAGCAAATACTACGCTCGGAAAATCATAAATTATGTAACTGAGATCATTGGCTTATTACTACTGGAAATATAATTCCTGTACATGTAATAACATCATTGCATTGAATACAACGCACAGTGCCTGGTTTAAAAGAAGGAGAGTGGCAATAGTGACACAACGGGAATTGATCTTACTACAAGCGGATCGGGAAAATAGATTTGCTACAAAGCATCAGAAAAACATGCACATAATTGCAACACACAGCCCAGCCTTAGAAGTGATAAAATGCCGTGTAGTTATATTTATTTTTCAAGACAGCTCACCAAACTGCGCTTCCTCCGGCGACGTAGGAGCCATGATCCGCCGCGCTCTGTCCGAGGTGCTGAAACGATGCTCCGCTAGTTCAGCTTTTAACTTTCCCTGCTCCTCAATCTCACGGCAATTATAAGCTCCTGCTATTTATGGCCGTGGATCCCCTGCTTCAATTATTTGAATTATTCGAAAATTTCTCAGACTTCATTAACGGCGTACTGTTTTCAGGCAGACCTTCGGCACGTCGGACGCCGATGCTTGCTGCGGTGTGACTGTATGGCTGCACGTCTTCCCCTGCGAGGTGAGTTCATCGGCACTGACGCAGGTCTGACGAAGTCCTCTGTCTGAAATCACCACCTATCCTCTAAGGAACAGCACAACAGGCTCATTAATTTTTTTTTGTGCAGTTGCTTACCAACAGTAAATACTCAGAGGCTGTACCAAAAATATCTATACGTATGCATGGTTGACGTTGTCCTTTTGTTTCTCTTTATCTTTGGCTTATGCGTTTGTTGTGTCGATGTCTTCGTCCTTGATAAAAAAAAGCTGAAATGTATTTGTTTCACTGTACGGACTTCTATTTTGACCACAGGTAATGCCCAAAGGAAAAGACATTTCTGAGGATTTTAATGCTTAATGCATTTATCTAACAGACAAATAATTAAAAAAATAAAGGAAATATCTATGAGCCAAAAGATTCCAATGAAAGGAGACTACAGATCATTCTGGACATGTAGATCAATACAAGTGAGATTAAGAGTACTGCGATGTATAAATGAATATATTGTATAAAATTGCTCGTTATCTAAATTGTCTAGAATGAAAGTGCCTTATTAACAAAACATTTAAATGAGTAAATTTCCATATCGCCTTATTTGGGATAAGCATTTGAGAGAATGGGTAAACGGACTATTGCTTTTGGTAAGCTCCACATTTGAATAAGGTTATATGACGTGATACCAGTTTTCATGCCTGACATTTTCCATGTACAAAACTTGTTTTGTAAACAGGTTATGTCATGCAAAAAAGATGAAATCATAATTCTTGCATTGCAATATTAAAACCACTTGCCTAATATTATCCCCCTTGTGCTGCCAAAACAGCTCTGACCCATTGAGTCATGAACCCCACAAGAGCTGTGAAGGTGTCCTGTGGTATGTGGCACCCAGATGTTAGCAGCAAATCCTTTTAAGTCCCTTAAGTTACAAGGTGAGCCTTTCCCGGATCGGACTTGTTTCTCCAACACATCCCACAGATGCTTGATGGGATCGAGATCTGGGGAATTTGGAAGGCCAACTTAACGCCTTGAACTCTTTCGTATGTTCCCCGAAACGATTCCTGAACAGTTTTCGAGTGTGGCAGGCTGCATTTTATAAACCCTGGTGCCACCTCTTCCCCTGCAAAACGATGCACATGCACCAGACCGTCCACGTGATGTAACAGAAAACGTGACTCATCAGACCAGGGGACCTTCTTCACGGTTCTGTGGTGCAGTTCTGATGTTCCCATTTTGGTCACTCTTGGCAGTGGACAGGGGTCAGCATGGGCACTCTCACTGGTTTGCAGTTGCGCGGTCCCACACACAGCAAACTGTGATGCACTGTGTGTTCTGGCAGCTTTCTATTAAAGCCAGGCTTAACTTTTTACAGCAATTTGTGCTACAGTAGCTCTCCTGTGGGATCGGAATAGCTTTCATAGCCTTCGCTCCCCTCGTGCATCAATGAGCCTCGGGCACCCATGACCCTGTCGCCGGTTCCCCGGTTGAACTTCCTTGGACCACTTTTGGTAGGTGCTGACCATTGCATACCAGGAACACCTCACTAGACCTGCCGTTTTGGAGATCCTGTCACGCAGTTTTCTAGCCACTGCCATTTGGCACTTATCAAAGTGGTTCAGATCCTTACACTTGCCCATATTTTCCAGCTTCCAACACATCAACTTCAAGAATGAACTGTTCACATGTCTAATATGTAATGACATCATTGACAGGTGCCACTATAACAAGAAAATCAATTTTATTCGCTTCACCTGTCAGTGGTTTTAACGTTATGGCTGAACGGTGTATAATAGTATTTATGCAGGGACTTAGATCAGTTTCCAAGACAACAGTTTCTGCCATTTAGCACACAAAACAAGTGCTCACTATAAATGAATCACTTGTTGCTCCAATCAAATACAAACTCAGTTGGCAGTTTATTATGCACATCTGATTTTTAACTGCTTCTCTAAACGGTGAATCCTATAGCTACAACTGAATATACAGTATACAGCATACAGACTGGGTCGGTAGGTTCACTGACTGTTTAACTAAGCGTTAACAGGGTTCCCCAATACTGGTACTGGAAGGCCAGAATCCAACACAGTCTGCAGATTTTCTTGTTCAAACACGCCAACCAAATCCAGTATTTAGCTGATTAAGATGTTTGAGCAGGGAAATCTGTAAACTGTGATGGATTCTGGCCCTCCGCACCCGAAATTGGGGAATTGGGCAGTAGAATATGTAAGACAATGAAGCAATGTGGTTGAATGTGCTGCTGTGTGGAGATTCCAGCATCTCAGAAACAGCCACTCTCCCGTGATTCACACACACTACAGTATCTAGACTTTACAATGAATGATGAGATGAACAAAAATGCTGTGTTTCTTCTATGAATGGAAAATTCATCCACATTTGAAGCTGTTCTAGGGGGTAAAAACTGGGTCCTACCTAGCGAGGGATAACTAATAAAGTGAAAGAACCATAACCAATGACTCTAGTCACCATCTTAATTAACACACAGTTTTCTCTGCTGCCATCAGGTCGCAGATACAGGACTCTAAAATGGAAATGGGCTCGCTTTGGCAAGAGTTTCCTACTACCATAGCTGCACTTAACTTGCCACATTAATTTTGTACCTATCAAATCTCTGGCTAATTGTGTGTATATCGTGTGTATATGTTTATGTGTGCCGTTTGATGTATGTGTGCCTAACATGTTAAACATGTTAGAGGCCTGTAATGTACTTGCGTCTGTATTGGGAACAGACTGTGAAGACAAATATCCTGGTAGGACAAGAAAGGCTATCTATCTATCTATCTATCTATCTATCTATCTATCTGTAAATGCTGTTACCATTTGTTCTTGTCAGAGTCTCTTATATTACAAGAAATCTAGCCATGATTCCAGATAATTTAGCAGATAAGACTCAGATCGAAAGATCTAAGAAATATTTGGACAGTTATCTCAGGAACAATATTAACTGCATTTCTGCAATAAATATCCAATGCATAAACACATTTAAGTGGCTCTCATTCCTGGAATCACTTATCCAATTAAGTGGCCTGTATCCCAGAAAGCATCCTCTCTCAGTCTCTTGTTCATTCCTTCAATACAATTAAGAGAATCTGGAGAAAGACAAACAAAGAAATACAGAAAGGACATACAGAATACACAGGAAGTTACTAACAAATGAGGATTCAAATCAAAATTTTCTCTAATAAAAGTAACATTTCCATGGTCTTATATCCTGTAATATTTTCTAGTCTGGAGCTGTTGTATAATATGGTTGGTTACTAAACATTTTTACCGATACAAAGAGAGGGCAATTCATTACTTGTCCATAACTGCACACTACTGCTATTTATAGCTTTGTTTTTGCTAATAGCTTTTTTATGTAGACAGTTAAACTGAGATAATTTTAAGATCAACGTAAAATACTGATAATGGACAATCGCATGTCATTGCAAGCTCTTATTCAGTAAATCAAGTCAAGAAAGCAAAGATGTAGCCTATTAGTGACACCTGCTGTTAGTAGAAAAGATTGCACAGATCCCACCCAAAGAAAGCGATATACACTCCTGTCTGGTTGAATACTTGAAAAATGAGTGCTTTTGGAGAATTTACAATTAAATTACCTGATTGCCTAAATCCTGCATGCCTAATTTATGACACCATCAATTCAATGGTGGTTTTCTTGTTTTTTACACCAAAGGACACCCTGGGGATATGCGCTGAATGCATGACTTACATTACAGTTTTTCTCAGTCGCTTTGGTGCTTTTCTCACATCACTATTAACATTAGCACAGCAGTTAGTGTATTTCTCAAAACAATTGGTGCAAACTGCAAAACCTAGTGGATGACCTGCAAAAGCAGGTCACTTCCTCAAAATCGATGATCCATTCCTCAAAAGCAAGTATTCATGTCAATGAAACTACCAGTGTCATCAAAATGAGGCGTCTTGACACCATCTTTATGAACAAGATAGTCAAATGGCTTTGTCATGTTTTCATTATGACAGTTTACAGTATTCTCTCAGTGTTTTCCAATGCAAAAAAAGGTCAGAACTCGGTGACAGTACCGGAAAAGGCTCAAGACAGCACTATACACTTTTTGTACAGCCATTTACAGTAAAATCTACAGTAAAGTTAGACATTCCTGTAGTTAGGGAAGTAA
>JAODLD010000016.1:17336161-17365955 GCA_026781065.1 Mormyrops boulengeri
AGACAAGGGGTTTTCTAGTTGCATTTTACAAATGAAATACTACTTAGATACTATATAGATATTGTATATAGTGTATAATATATAGTATATGTATATAGTATTGTGCTGTACAATATAAATGTATTGAAATAGATTGACTGTACTCATATTTATTGTGAAACAATTCTAACCTAATATTGATTCAACATACACTAATTCAACATTAAATCAATGGATAAATAAGTTGCCAAACAAGTGTTGAAACAACGTTGAATCCTTATCACAAATGGTTGATTTTTCAACGTTGGATAGATGGCCTTTTCAACGAGCAAGATCAATGCTAAATCAACATTGAAAATCAAAGTTGCATAATATGGAATCAATGTCATTTCAACATATGTTTGCTATCTGGGATGTCACAATTAATTAAGGCAGCTCTAAATGCAAAAAAGTGTCCAACCCGGTACTAGCAAGGTGTGCCTAATAAAGGGACCAGGGACTGTATCCATCAATGTATTTTTGGAAACTTTTGAAAATCTGACACTGCAACTTTTATAAAAATATAGCTGAAGCCAATTCTTTTTCAAACAAACTTGGTGGATGATTGGGTTTAGTTTTCAACAGGCAGTAATTACAACTCAGTTAAACCCTATATGCTGCAATATTGCCGCTTCGCAAAGACACCCGGTCTTGACTCAATGCTCCATGCCACATCTAATAGACCACGGGGTTTCCAAAGTGGTGGTTCCAAAGCTCAGAGAGGTCGCAAGACACCATTGAGGGTGTTTAAAAATGTGTTCAAATTCCATTTTAATTGTAACTGAAACTGATTTGGGATTCTACCTAGAATGAAAGCACAACTTGGGTGGTGAGTCTCTGACACTTATTTCGGGGGGCGTGGGATTTACAATTTGGGAGTACATGTAATACACCATTTATTAGATGACTATGCCATATGTTATTGAGGAAAGAAATGATGACTGTGACAGTCTGTTCACTTTAATTAGATGTGAAAGTGAAGAAAAAAATAATGTGAAAAAGAGAACACTTTTACCATAACATTCTAGCACTACACCATCTATACCTCCCCTACTTGAAATCAAATGATGATACTTTACTGATCTCTGTGGGGAAATTCTCTTTTTGGCTACCTCATCTGGCTCTCCATGACACACAGACACGTGTAGGTGAGAGTAAGCTTGGCAGCAAAGTGCAGCAACACCATGGACCTGGCGGTTAAGGGCCTTGCTGAAGGGCCCACAGAAGTGACTATTATGCTGAGGCCGGACTCACACCAGCAACCCTCCAATCATAAATACAGAGGCTTAGTGTGCTGAGCTAGACTCCGCCCCCTTGTGTTGATTATTCTCTAAAAGGTCCCCAAATAAGGATGAGAATTATACATTAAATGAACGCTGTTTTACTGAGGAAACAGAGCAGGTGAACAATCTCACTCATGTCGTTTTTCTCTGGACTCAGTTACCCGCGAACTGCGTGAACAACTACAGGAACCCAGGTAGCCCAAAATATGGCCATACGTAGTGTTATACCTAATACTACTAACTTGGTTTAAGGGGCTGAATTATTTTGCTACAGGACAAGAGGTATGTATGTGACAGCATGCACCCTTACTCTATAAAGGCATCGTTTCCTGTAAACCAAAATGAGAATGCTAAGAAGAGCCAGAAGACACAGGGCAGTTACTATGCCCAGAAGAGAGCTGCTCTGAATGTGTGCAGTGCCATCAGCACGACCTGTACAAAAGGGAGCAGGGTTGGTGGTCAGAGGCTGAGAGTCCAGGGCTGAGGGTACATCTGTGGAGGACCTAGGAACAGTGACAAGAAGGTACAGGTACGTATTGAAAGGTTAGCAGCAGGTTTACACTAAACCAAACACTTAAATTAGAGTAACAAAATAGAGGAGAGTGGAACAAGATAATGAAGACAAACCTGTCAGTGGCGAAGGAGCCAAGAGTGCGAGTGGCAGGATAGAAAGGGCTATCCTGCTGTAGGGGAGGGGCGGAGAGACACAGCCTCTTATCAGGACAGGAGACGACCCCACGGTAACCTGGTACCTTTGAAACAATGGAAATACAGAGATTCATCACATGCATTGCATAATAACATAGCCAAGGGTTGAGATTCACAGTGCTCAAACACTCATATGATAAAACAGCCCAGAGATAAGAATCACACATGTTCTTCTAGGGTCAGGGGTGGCATGTACAACTCAGCAATACCCCTTATCTGGGTAAATTACCCCCACTACCTGAATAGAAGTGCCAACAGGACAGTCCATCCATTCAGAACCAGACACCTTTACTTTGTACTGGTTTATCCCAGTACACCGATGCCTGTAACACCGACCCACCGGTGAATCACTTACAGAGCGAGAAATATTCTGTGGACAGAATGAAAGTAAAGAGGTGTTATATTTTTATGAGGCTTTGCACTCCTCTCATTATACTTATTCATGAGTTATCAAAAAATGTAGTTTAAATGCAGGTCTATAACTACACTGCCTGGCCAAAAAAAAATTATTAAAAAAAATGCCATTTGAATTTAAATCAGCAAATGCTTAAAACCCAGTGACTGGCTCATTATTACAGCTCAACAATATTATGTAGCAATAAAGTGAAGTCAGCCGAATACCTGAATCTACTGAATGACCAGGTTATACCATCAATGGATTTTTTCTTTCCTAAAGGCATGGGCATATTCCAGGATGAGAATGCCAAGAATGCTTGCAGCGTGAAAGAGTGGTTCATGCAGGGAGCCTGAGGAATCATTTTCACATATGATTTGGCCACCACTGAGTCCTGACCTTAACCCCATTGAAAGTCTTTAGGATGTGCTGGAGAGGACTGCACAGTGATATGACTCTTCCATTGTCAATACAAGATCTTGCTGAAAAATTCATGTAAATTTGGATAAAAATACATTTTGTGATGTGGCATAAGCTCCTGAAAACGAATGTGCTTTGAATGCTGAAGGTAATCCAGTAAAATGGTAAAAGGGCCCCGTTATGCTTTTCCAGTTTTTCTCTTTCCATTAGTGTGTTATATAGCTTTATGTGCATGTAAACGGTCTGCAAAGACTTAAGGCCCAAAGTAAATGCCAAAGGGAGTAACTCTCACCACAGAAACCACTCTTCTCTAATCTGCCTCAAACACCTCACTGGAATTCCAGCCTTTACTTCCATGACATAGTCAGGTCACCCAGTAACACAATGGCTGCCTGCCTGTGAGCTTGGCACACCCTCACAAACCCTGCAGCCTGCGTAGCAACTTTTTCCAACAGGAGCGGAACATGTAGGGCAAGCTGACCAATCAGAGCACACTGATCTCTTCGGGGTGGGGCTTTTAAGCATTTCAGAGAGTTATAGACAGAGTGAAGAAAAATTTTGTGTTTTTCAAACATTGGAGCATGCAAATCTATTCAAGAATACCTCAAAAATAAAACTATGAACAGTAAAAAATTTGCATATTAGGGCCCCTTTAAAGTGTGCTTTAAAGTGGCCAGGCAGTGTATATAAAACATGTAATAAATTATAATCAAGTAGTAATCAAAAAGAACATTTAAAAACACATAGCAGTCACCATAAGTCTGACCTCTCTGTTCAGGTTGGAGAAAAAGCACCGGCTCTCTGGGCTGTAGATTTCTCCACTCCATTCCTCTGCCTTATTGACGTTATCATTCCTTTCCTTCGAGCACTCGCTCTGCAGGACCCAGGAAGGGGAAGAGCAGAGTCACAGAAAAACACAGATGGGGATGTAGTGAAAAGCATAAATGAGTTTACAAACTAAAATCAAAAACAGACTGAGATAGACATAAAAGGATACACACCTCATTAGTCAGAGGCTTGTAAATGCGACATCCTTCCAAATACGGATCACTCTGGCACACCCCCTTGTGGAAATGAAGGTAATGACAACCCAATCCACTTGTTACAGGAGCACAAAAGGAGAGAGTAAGAATGGTGGAGGTTAAATCATTTCATGACTAAACATAAAATGGTTCACAACACAAAATTCTCTCTTCTACATATGTAAAAGGTGATTATATTACCTGCCTATGCAGAAGAAGCTGGATGAGTTGTCATGACAGGTGGCCAAGGACCCAAACAGTGACCCTTGCCCTCAAGTAGATGTAAACACACAGACTTATTCACAGAAGACACATGCAGTACAGAACACAACCACTGAGTGGCGCTTGCTCACATTGCACATTCAGATATATTCAGAGATGTTCTAAAGCAGAGGTGGGCAATCTTATCTGCAAAGTGCCAGTATATATGCAGGTTTTTGGGATAACCTTTAGGTCAACTGCTCAAACCCAGGTTCAGCCAATCAGTCCTCTAGTTAGTAATCTAATTAGGAGTTGCAACGAAAACCCGCATACCCAACGACCCTTTGCGGAAAAGATTGCCCACCCCATTCTAAACATTCACAACAAATGTCTTATTCAGATTCAGACTCTTAGTCCTGAAGTTGTGAAGCAACAGTGCTAATGGCTGAAACACAGTGTCACCCTAAATACAGATATGTGTTATAACAATTGTTATTTTAGAACATACATCCATTTTCTATACCCACTTGTCCCGTTCAGGGTTGTGGGGAGGTCTGGAGCCTACCCCAGACGCTATGAGTCCAACCTGTCTCAGGGCACACTCACACAGCCCTACTTCACTCACACATGCATACTTATCGGCAATTTGGTAACTCCAATTCTATTTTAAAACAATTTCAATATAATGTTTATTCCATTTTGCATCCAATATGGTTCATACAGAACCACTTTGTATATCATCAGTGCAGTAGTTCCTCTCTTCATCTCCTCAGCCTCTCATTCTCTCCAATCACCATCCTTTCCACATGCTTTCCTGACTCTGATCTCCTCACCTTCTCCCCATTCCATCCTTTGAGCTGCACTCTGGTTGACATAGTACCAGCCGGTATCCTGCAAGGCAGCTAAGGTAAGTGGATCAACACGCACCAATTCCGGTCTGTCCAGTGCTGCTGCCATAATGGACCCCTGCAGAACCCGGGCCTCCCAGTGCGATGAAGGCTCATTGGCTGCCTGAGGGAAAGAAGGATAGGTGAAAAGTGAGTACAAGTGAGTACATATAAACAGTGCAAGATGAGTACTAGTCAAACTACAACAGAGAACCACAACTATTTTTTTCCACCAGCAGCACAGAGCCAAGGTTCACTGTGCCTCCAAAAAATGTGTGAAGCTGAGGTAGGGGGTTCTCCCATGATAAAATTTGCCAGCTTGGGGGGGGGTCGATTGCATGGTCTGGAATCAATTGTGTTTTGGTCTAGATGCAGACCAGAGACCAGCAGTGAGTGATATACATGTATAGGCCATTATGACAGCCCAAATGATATGACTATTAAGACTACAGTATAGATAATTCTGTTTTAACAGTAATGGCATACAAACTGAAAGTACAATCACTATACAGCAAGAGATGAATATACAATCAAATTATTGAGGGAACATGTGAATGTTAAAAAGCATGCAAACGTCAACACAAAGCACAAACTGGAGAATGCAACCAGTACCAGGTTCTCCAGAGGGCCGCCCAGCTCTTCCTCAGAGGACCCCAAATGTTTCTTCATGGCACGGATGACAGACGGGGTGTAGATCCTCACCTGACCAGTCCCATCTATGTTCATCACCTGACCATGAGATAAGCAGTCCTCCCCAACTATATAACACAGTGATACACACATAACCAGCACCTCACTGATATGATCCAGGTTAACATCACAGTTCAATACAAAAGAAGCATGCACCAAAAAGGTAGTATAGGCTTAACAAGGCAACCAATAGTAACAGTGTCTTTCAGACATCAGCAACACAGATAGTGACAGACCTCTGGATGAATGGGAGCAGTCCTTCCACGTGTCAAAAAGCTCTTTGGAAAATCCAAGCACATGGAACAGCTCGTGCATAATGGTCTACAAAAAGGCAGAGAATTAATGCACTTTACTAATGACAGTAGTAAAAGTAATAAAAGCAAGTATCACAGTGGTACTTATGTAACAGGAGTAACGTTATCGCTAGTAACAGCAAGAGAGCACCACTGTTACCTGCACCATGTGGGCATGGCTGTAACCTTCCCCATGAAACGCACTCCTACAGATTACGACAACTCCAGCCAGTGGCCGACCACGTCGATCTGTCTGACAATGGGCTGCGTAAGCTAGAACACCAGGCTGTGGGGTTGGAGAGTATGAGAAGCCACCATGTTTGAGGACAGAGGTGATGTGCAACTTGAACAAAATAACATCCTTCAATATTTCATATGCGCTTATCCAATGCAGGTCTGCTCAAATCTTGCCAAATCTTGTATCCTATCTCAGAAGGCACTGGGCACAATGAAAGGGGCACTTTGGATGGGATGTGAGAATTTTGAAGAAACATCCCAACCAGGGGCATAGATTTGGGTACAGATGGTAGGAACATGTGCCTACCAATATTGTAGGAGTACCGTGTGTGTTTAGGGGAGTGGGGGGCGGGGAGCATTTGGTCCCTACCAGTTTTGAAACCAAACCTACCCACTTCATTACAACAAAAAGAAGTTCATCCATAATTGGTCTCTTACTTCTGCATGGCACTTGTCGGTACTGCGGGTGTGAAGATACAGCACAAAGTCTGTGTCAGGAAGCCCCCTGCCCTCTGACCTGAGAACCAGCATGGTTTGGGAGTTTGGGTGGAGATAAACACCACAGCCACTCAGGTGGTCATCAGGGATCTGCCATTCAGGAAGGGGGCACGACAGTCAGAAAGAGTGCCCCCTAGTGTTAGAGGCATCAGTGGGGTGACGTGAACAGATGAATGAATCCTCCATTGTTACTTACAGTGACATCAAGGCAATTCTCCATTCTGTAGTTCTCATTGGCTCTCGCACACCTAATTAAGAAGAAGGTGACTGATAGGTTACAGCAACCCAGTTAGGTTTCTCTAAGGGGCGCCAGCAGGCAAACATATGTTTCATAACCCTGACACACAGATGTATTGTGCACGTGCAAACTGTCAAGCACACACTTCACCAAGGTCAAAAGTACCGCCTCACAGACTTGTTGTAGTTGATGGCAGTAGCGTTCTTCCAGATGAACTTGCAGAACTTGTTGATGTCTCTATTGAGCAACATCCGACCAGGGATTCTGTCCACTATGAGGATCATAAGTCGTTAGTGCACAGTCTTTAGTGTCAGGTAGTGAAATTATGAGTTGTAAACCCCCATCCAGTTTGCTCCCGACCAGGCAGGTACCCAGATAGTAAAATTACAGACTGAATGTCTCCCCCAAAATTTTTCATTGCCGTACCACTACACCTCACCTCATTGCCAAGTTAGATATGGTTGCATGATACGTGACTGTATGGATATATGCCCAGTTCTTACATCTAACAAACTTTAGTTCCTAGTACCTGACAGGATAGCAGACACAATTCTGACAGCCTTGGATGTGGCCAATTCCAGTCGCTCTCTTTCCACGTGTGACAGGGCAAAGCTCTCCTGAGGAATCCATGTTCTTATTCTGATTGGCAGAAAACCTGATGAATTACTTCGTGTTTGTGTCCTTGCGGTAATTTGCCTGATTATCCTCTGGTGCTTCTGGGACACGACTCTGCCGGTATGTTGAGGAGCCTTTGGATTGGTGCTCCTGGTTTGATTGTCTCCTGTGTGTTGGGGAGAGGTAGGCTGGTTTGGAGGTGGGCTCACTGCTCTGATCCATGGTTGGATATCATCAAAAATGCACTTCTGAAAGGCCCTTGGAAGGCAAAGCAACGTCAGCCATAGGAAAATCTTGCTCATCGTCCTGGAGGAAAATGGGGTGATAGCTGGCTTAATTTTGGAGGGACTCTCTGACATATACATATACATGTATATATTATGAAAACTGATTCTGAAAAATCTTAGGAGCAATGATACTAAGCTGAAGTTTCAATATCCCAGCCAACATGTCCATATGGGGCCCATAAGGGGTAAAAATGGGCAACTTGGTGGGGCCATGTGTGTTTGCCCAAGTGGGTTCAGGGTGGGATCTAAATGGGTTAGAAATGGGGCCCATTTGGGTGATCCTAACTGGATCCATATAGGACCCAGACAATATTCTCATGTGGGCCCATTTGTGTTGTAAATGGGAAATATAATTGATTCAAATTGGGTTTGGACATGGGTTCCATGGAGGACCCACATGAGTTTGTCCAAGTAGATCCTGTGTGGGATTCAAAAGTGCTTTTGTAATCAGTTAAGAATTTTTAATAAGTAGTAGGAAACATATTTACAGTGTGTCAGTGTTTTGATTTAATATTTTCTAAATGATTTCAGAAGAGAATGACCACTCCTGGGTGTCATTTTTGGATGCAAGATTACACCAATAAAACATATTTGGAGACCATGGCCAAACCCGTTTGGGCCCCACCAAGTTGCCCATATTTACCCCTTATGAGCCCCACATGGACATGTTGGATGGGATGCAATACATTACACTTTCTTTATTTTGAAAAATATTTTGTAGCGTAGTGGTCATCCGGGAGATATTTACGAATACAGATTTTTCTTTTTCCTGTAGTGATTTTACACTGTTATTATTGGCATTGGAAGGTGGAATGTTTTTAAAACAAAAAAGTATAAATACTCTTTAACTCAACTACGTTTGTCTCGCCGTGAACTTTAACCGCGTGAATCGTTGAATCGGTAATATATAATAATTTTAAAAACCATTATTACCACCTAACATTCGCCTTTTCTGTATAGCATTTTGTATTTTTTAAATAAAATTATGAATGCAATAGGGGATTTTTTACGTACTCACCGTTCCAGTTTTATTATCTCCTTCTGTTTACGAAATGATTCAAAGTCCCATCTATATAAGTTTGTATATTTGTCTAAAGTGGAAAAAAATAATAATACTGCACGATCAGACCAAGATCCGTCGCAAGTTGTAAGTACTGTTGCAAGTACTTCTACACCTAAAACACTGTTTCGGTGTAGGGCAGCGATGTCCGGTTCGTTGTGTGCTTGAAGGTCGGCAGTAGGCGAGCTCCGAAATCTCAATCTCATTTAGGCTCCCCCTCCCCTCCACAAGACCGGAGGTGTATCGCTACCTTTAACACGTCGTTCCTTCATGTCACCTGCTTGGGTATCTCTCAGCCTGCTTTCTCAAAGGAAAGCCATTAATTCTACGCCTTCACCGCCTCCTTCTCACACCCCATCATTGTGACACGGTGTTTCGTGCCTTTAACACGTGACCCGTAATTTACAAACAGAGCGTCTCACTCATCCTTAAGCAACGGGTCCGTACAACTCACCTATCATGTTCGCATCATGGCACCGAGTTCAATTTTAAAAATCACCGTTGCTGTAATTCTGAATAGTGTTTACGCAGTGTCATATACCGAGTAGTATCATTTCTTTATTTAAGCAGGCTGTATAAATAGGCTATGGCAGATAACAAGCAGATACAAAAACACACTCAAACTCATGAAAAGTGCAATTCATTTAATCTCCTTTGATTTTGCAGGCTTCTCCAATATTTATATAAAGTGAAAATTCACTCTCGCATCAGCATCAAAAAGCGAAATCTGTCTGCATTTGAAGTACATTCAGTAAAACCAGAAACATAAAGCACATTTTTAAAACTGAATGATAAAAAGGCAAAACAGCACATATATTGGCACAGTCTAACAGTCCAGCAGCTAAGTTTAAAAGCCTAACTACAGTGGAATGGGGCAGGTAGGCAAGTCAATAGGATTCAAGTTTGCATCATAGTGATTGTGGTAGCATTGCAATCCCTGGGAGACGGTGCCCCCAGGGTGCGCATTCCTTGTCAAGAACTCAGGCACTCGAGTATCTGGGCGAACATCCATGTCAAAGCTTTCACTCACAGGACATACTCTCACTCTCGCACTGCCCCAGCACGCGCATTGTGGTTTATTGCCCCAAAGCAAGTGGCACCAGTGCAATTTTAAAGTGCTGATTGCCAGCAACAAGTAACTAATGGGACAGTAAGCAGTACAGCACAGATCCTGACGCTTCACAGAAAGACGCTTTAATCAAAGACGATCCCCTAGTCTTGTTTGTATTTTGGCCAGCCTGTTTGTGCACTGACTCTAAGGCAAGCGGAGATGCATGAAACAGCCTTACAAGGAGATTAGTGATGATGTAAAGGGACACAGCTGAGGAGTGAGCTCAAAAATAGGGCATTTTGCCATTTACATGCTAGATCTGTGTGGAACAACACTGTTTGAAACTGGGTGTGTGTTTGTGCCCGTCTGTAAAAATAAGCAGTTCTCAGACTATGTAAAAGCTAAACTAAATATATTCTTATGAATGCAAGAATGTCAGGGACACATGCCATGTCAAGAACAGATTACTGAAACCAGAAAGGAGGTCAAAGACAAGATGTTCTCTGTGCAAAACCGGCCACCACATCAGCATGTGATAATCACTGACAGCTCACCCAAGCCAAGCATACTTTCTGCTACACCATCACAAAAAAAAACCATTCGGTTCAGTCTCCGCAGTAGGTTAATAAAGTCATACAACAAATCACAAAATATACATTTCTTATATAAAAAAAAATCAGCCCAATCAGATTAAGGCACTAGACCTGCAGAAAGGTGGACCAAACTTGGGAATTCCTGCAGTGCTCTCTGCTGGGGTCATAATTTAGTTGGGGCTGGAGGGAATGGCAAGCGGGTTCAAGTGAGCATAGGCACATCGTCCTCTGAGGGAGTATCGTCAGAGAGCGGGATAAGCAGGACTTCATCCTCGGAAGAGGAGGGGGAAGACGAGAGCGTGATGGAGGTGGGTGTGGCACCCGCAGAGCGAAACAGCGAGATGCTGAGCCCAAGGGAGTGGAAGAGAGAAGCCAGTGAAGGGCTGCTGGGGGGCGGGGCAGAGGGAGGGTCTGGGGGAGGAGGCGGGGCCTGGACTGGTTGAGGCAGAGGCGGTGGTGGAGGAGCTGGAGGTGGCTGTTCTGCCTGGGAAAGGAGGCCCGGTTTTTGAGGCAGTGGCTGCTGGACACCATCACTTGCCAAGGTGGAGCCCCCGGGACCAGGCTGGCTGGCCTCTGAGCCAGCTGGAGTATCCTCTGCTGGCTGGGGGGAGGGGTTTGCTGGCTGTGTGGCCCTTGGCACAGACCTGGGGATCAGACCCCACCTTCGCATACGGCGAATTGCCCTCCGGACAAACCGGGGTCGTCGCCTACGTCTGGGGGAGGAGCCAGGGTCCTGTCTGAGGAGCTGTAGGATTCCTCTGAGTGTAAGGGCAGAGGACTGGGAAACGAAACGAGAAGATCAATCAGAATGTCTTCAGTAATCCACCATATGTACTGCTAGCTGTCCTAATCGATTGAAAAACGTTGCATTTTCTGACAAAATTTTTGTGCATTTCAGCATCAGCTTCTCAAAACTTGAGTCAACTCTGTCTGGGTTCGGAGCTCACCTCATTTGGGTTTTCTGTGGGGAAGTCTTCCACTGGAGGTATGACTCCCTGCGCAATCAGCTGTCCATAAGAGGGTGGAGCCTGCTGCTGGATGAGCTCTGCCTCCTGTCGGCTGATTGGCGCAAACATACTGCAGGACCAATAGGCGGGCAGAGACAGATTGATCAGCAAGACCAGTTTTGGAAGCATTAAGCAAGAATACTCATTACTCAGGGCTGCAGGTCGGTGCGTTGATCAGCAGGACAGATTTAATAAGTTTATCAGTTTCCATTTTATTTACTTTTGCAATGAAAGCACACAAATATCAGAGGAGTCTTAAAAAAAATATACACTGTTGCGGAAAAAATGGGCCAGTTTAATGTTGTGCAATTTGTGTTTGGCTCATTTTTTTGCCCAAGAGTGTTTATCGATCCATAGCCCAGTGTAATACAGGTGGAAACCCCTAGTGTAGGGGATGTGAAAGATGGGAACGCAGGCTGTGCAGACAGATGCGTGTGCATACCTGTACTCTCGTGTGCGCAGGGAGTACAGCTTGCAGGTACAACCCATGGCGATGACCAAAAGCAGCCCACAGACCAGGCTGCCCACTGTTGCCGCGGTGATGACCTTGCGAGGCAGGGTCATTGTGCAGTTCATCTCATCCACACCATCCTTGCAGTCCATCTGCCCATCACATCGCCAACTCTCAAAAACACACCTGGAGCACAGACCACCATCACTTGAGCACCCAATGCTAGCACTTTGTGACCCTTAGCCCAAAACAAAGGCTTGCCTTTCACAGCAATAACACTGCCATAGGCAGGTACATACATAACTGGTCTGCAAGTACGCATTTGGCACATAAAGCGACATAAGCAGCGATTTCTTGGTGTAACAGCAATAGTACACATAAGTACACACTTGCACTGCTATGACCAGAAATTACAGTGCATTTTAACCTTTTCCTGGCTGATGTGTGCTTCATCTGCAATATCAAGATTAAAATGAATGGTAAATTCTTGTTATAACAGAGCAAATGCGTACGTACTTCATGTGCATTCGCCGTTACGCCAAGAAATTGCCATTTATATTGCTTTATACACCAAATGCATATCAGTTATGTGCATCCCTGGTCATAGCTGTTGTTGAACACAATGTTCCTTGACCTACACACGCACACAAGCATTCCCACCTGTCAGTGTCACAGTGGAAGGTTCCAGGCTGACAGACGGTACACTCTCTCTCATCACTGCCATCAGCACAGTACAGCTGGTAGTTGCACCTCTCTTTGGGGGAGTAGCAGATCGGCCGGCTTATATAGTGCCCGCCAGGCCTCTGCGCTGCAGCCCCACCACACACAAAAAAGCCCGGTGGGCAGCCCCCGCAGCCGTCTTCATCGGAGCCGGACTCGGGGCAGTCCCAGTGCCCGTCGCAATGCTGCTCAGGTGTGTAGCAGCCGCCTGCTGGCCCGCGGCATACGCCCTCCCAGGGAAGGCAGTATCCCATGATGCGGTACGTGGCATTGAAGCCCCGCCCCTCTGAGTCTTGCTGAGTCTGATAGGTCAAGGAGAGCAGGCCCGTCCGGGACACCACTTGCACTGATTTGTAATTGGATGCGTAGGTAATCTGTCGGAGAAGGCTTGGTTAAGAGTGCAAGCAGCTAGTAGAACTTCGACGTGAACCTTAAATCTATAAAGCTATGGTGTCACAGCTCCAATATCCTATTAAATATTAACTATGCCATACATGCTGCTGTTTTCTAGCTAAAAGGCAACGTAAGGAAATACTTTAAGCAGGTGCAAATTATGCTGCCAGGCTAAAGAGTGGACTCACTGTTTTGATGATGTCCCCTTGGCCCTGAGGCTGGTCCGTGACAGTGAGCGTATCCCCTGGGCCCAACTCCAGGAGCTGCAGGTCCAAGCGCAGAGGCCGGGGATCTTGAGGGTCCACGGTCCACACACAGAGCAAAGCGGGCCCAGTCAGTATCGGGGAAGAGAACCAGCCGTAGAAGCCCTTCTGGAGTCCTCCGCAGGGGCCGCCGGGGTAACGGACTGGGGTGATATGCGTACTGGGCACAGAACCACCACGTGACCGCAGGTCTCCATCTACTCGTGCTCCACCCTGGGCAGTTTTGGACTGGCGGCCCATCACTGTGGTCCCAGTGTTCGTCCCCATGGAGAGCTCAGCGAGACCATCACAGCCTTTCTCATCTGATCCTGCTAGCAGGCATTCACTGCGCCCATTGCAGCGCCAGGCGGATGGCAAGCAGCGGCCACTAAGACACTCAAACTCATCCGGGGAGCAGGGGCCTGATGCTGCGGGAGGAGTAACAGCAGACGTGAGCGCATTTTTATGATTTTCAGATTTGCTTTACATTACTAACGCAACTAAAAGCTGAGCAGCCAAAAGGGATGGGAATAATTCAAGGCAGCAAATGCCATACCTCGCATGTAGGAGAGACGGAAGCCCGATGAGAGGTATACGTGCGAGAAGAAATGGTACGTCAAAGAAATATTTCCCCCAAACAGCTCCATTGGCCGTGGGATCTGGGATCCACAGAGCGAAACAGGGCTGCCGAGTGCCGGTGTCACTGACAGCCACTCCACCCCACATGGCACTATGAACTGGGAGAAACTGGCGAAAGCAGACAGAGAGAGAAGTGAGCAATATTCATAAACGACTCACGTCTAGTACCTAACTTCGTAGTATTAGCTTGAAGCGTGTCACGATGGCCCCTCTTGGAATGCCGCTCACCTGCTGCCCGATAGGGGGCTCCACACCGAAATGACTGACAGGCGGATGGGAGCCCCAGCCCTAATCAACTATAGCTGCTTAGGAAGGATGCCGCACAGCAAGGAACAGAGGTGCAGCATAAAGGGGAGCAGCCTCAGGAGCAGAGGAACACAGCTTGGACTAGCAGATCCTCCAGAGAGGTGAAACCTGTTCCGCACTGGATGCTGGCTAAAAGCCTGCTGTACTCCCACCTCCACTCTCTAATCCCTGTTTTCTTCTTTCCCTGCTATAGACGAGTGCATCCTAGACTAGGGGACCCAGGGCTGGGCTGTAACCCCTATTCCTGGACATCCCCTCTACCTGACTGACCCCAGAACTTCCTCACAGCACTTATGCTGAACCACTGCATCCCCCCTTGTACTGTATAACCTTATTGCTAAAATGAACACCCGCCCCAACAACAACTGCAGTTTCAAGCTGAACACAGAGAACCATATGCAGAGCACTGCTGCACTTGGACAGTAAATACACAGTGGCTGCAGTTGCTGCTTAACATCATGATGCCGAGCAGCCTGCAGTGAGCTCAAACGCAGTGGCCGGGCAAGACTCCCAAATGGTGTGGGTGCACAGTACCTGAGGATGACAGGCTCTCCCACGGATGCAGTGATCAGCCAGGTGCAGTTGAGTTGCCGGGAGAGCCAGCTATGGTGGGGGGTGGTCCGGATCTCGCCTTGCCTAGCCATGAGGACCTTGGGAGACTTTTCACAGTGCCCTGAATATCAAAAGAGCAGGCGAAAGAGACAGAAATACAACTCAACTATACAGATAACAACTGACTGATATAACAAAAGCTCAAGAAAATAACACCTTTTATACAGAAACACAGGTACCACTTTACAGTAAGACTCCAGTATGCCAAAATGGTAGTAACTCATTAATAAAAAAACACTGTTCGTGATTTACAAAGGGTTACAACCTAATTAATAATCTGATTATAAATTACATTCATAAACAATTTATAAGGGTAATCTTACCGTAAAGTAGTAGCAAAACACCAAATCAGTTATTACTCTGACTATACATTGGCAGATAAATAATAAGTATGCAAATGAATATATTATAAAGTCAAAATGTGAATTAAATAACCTCATTTATTACATAAAAATCGATATCAGACTGCCGGCCCTACGCAAGACATGGAAGCGGGGAAGAGTAACTCACCGGTGCTGGAGGCGAGCTGCATGTTTCCACAAGCTGCAAACAGAACATCACACAGGATGTGAGCGAGGCAGCAGGACAGTGCTCTGGCCTCCCTCCCCAGCACCCTCTCTGACTAGATGTGACCCAAAGCACCTCCCTGCATCCCCCCAACACAGTTTCACTCCCAGCCCCTCACAGCATGCATACACAATAAGATACTACAGGCCGTTTAGGGCTACCAGTTAGCTTAACAGCCTGTCTTTGTACTGTGGGACTAGATCTTTAGAGAACAGTGCTACCAAATGAACCACCAGAAATGTTCTTACAGTATTTTAGTAAATTTATAATTCTTATTACAAGATTTTTTTTTCTTATCTTGGAGTTGGAAGCCTTTCACAGCTGACGATTTATATCACATTTCATATCAACAGAAAAACCACAACAGCAACAACTCACCAGCTATGTACAAGACGTATAAAAGTAAAATGTTGAAAGATCCTGCCATATCTCCTTCGTAATGAGCAATTTCAGCTCCAGCAGAGAATCCAGAATAGCGTTTGGGGCCGGGTTAACTAATGCCCATCAAAGGATGCCGGATGCGTCATTATTACTCATAGTCCGTCCAGGAAATGGAATCTGAAGGGTTAAGAAACAAAGAAAAGTAACCCAACTAACGTTCAAGCATTTTTAGCCATCGTTTTCCTAAAATGCGCTGTATTACGCCTTTGGTTTAATCAAATTCAACTTTCAACTAACTTTTGTACGGAGAACGCGGAGACCGCTGGGGAGAACTCCCTAAATGATCGACTGAGCGCCTGTGACAACTAGAATATTTATATCCAGTGATGAAGTTTATGAACAGTTTAAAAACACCAAACAAGGCGGTGGGTGTCCGGGTGGCGCTTACCAGTGTTTTATATTTTATTTCACTATTATAGCAGGTCCGTACCGCCGCTTCCTGGTTGTGACGCAATGTGTGGCTAACAGGCTACTTAGCCTCCGAACTTACATACATACGGAAATTACACTAGATCGTCGACAACAACCGACCACGTGCATCTTGTACATTAAACATTATATTGATAAAGCGAGATCCTCAGTGAAAAGTTACTTTTTTATTAGTGGCAGCTTTTCTTTCTCCTCTAAAGTTTCACTTCTTCAGAGTTAGCCATTAGCCGAAACAGAAAGCAATCCCACTGCAAACTTTGCGTCACATACATAACGTTTTCCAATAAAGTGTCTCAAAAGAGACAAAGCACAAGAGTATACGGTACACAAAACATACTGTAATGAAATATACCCATTATTGGCGAGTTTAAGCCCAGCAGGGACGCACTCACCGCTCCAGCTGTCTTTTGTTGACATTCGAGCCGCTTCCGCATTCAGACCGGATGTCAGAGACGGACGACGAGAGACAGAGGCGCAGGCACACAGGCAGGCGTGCCGACAGCGCTGTGTTTTTGCAGTGATTCCAGACCCCACATCAAAATAATAAAAACAAAGATTATTTAATTGCATTGATTATTTTATTTTTTGAGTGGAACCATGGACGAGACACGGTGCGGCGTGGTCACCCCCATAAACACAGTATAACTGACTTGTGATACTCACCCAGATCAAAAAATTCTGCAGACGCCACTGCTAAAGTGGATGAGCATCTCGCTTAGGGCGCAACTCTGCCTTATGAACTGATTATGGTATGCGTTTAAGAAATTTATTGATGGATTTTCACTTCTCGCTTGAGTTTCCTGGCAGCGCCCTATTCATAACCCGAGGCGAGATGCTGTAATGCTCTAAATATGACGCTAGGTGTCAGTGTAGCCTCAACAAGAAACTATAATGTCTGATTATAACCCGGCCAGCTGTTTTTCTATAGGTTATATTGTTATATTAAATGCTGTTAATTGTTTTTGTTATACGTTATACCGGTATATTAATTTATTTTCATTCTCCTCTCTTTAATAATAATAACGTTGATGACGTATGCCCCAAAATGTTAATTAAACTTGGGTTAAGCTGCATGCCCCTGACCAGGATGGCAGTTTGGAAAATGGATAATAATAATAATAATAATAATAATAATAATAATAATAAGTTCTATAAGGCTTCCCGTTGTATTCTCTTGTGTTCGTCTTCTTTGTATTCACACTTCTCTGCCTGGTTATTTTCATTCGCCTCTCTTTAATAATAATTAAATAATATTCTCCCCACTGTAATACTTCTGCTTGATTATTCTCTTGCACCTTAGTCTTAGGTTTACATACAAGTACGATCATACAGTAATAAGAATCACTTAATTTTTTAATAAGAGGACAGAATGGATCTTTTCCCATTTATAATATTTAAAAAATATTTTTGAGCGGTTCCCCATTACGACAATCAATCTGTACCAAATATAATGAACAACGATGGACGAATATTAACGGATGGAATTGTATTAGTTTTATTTAAAAAATATGGGATCGTCCATTAGATTTTACCTCTAAATGAATATTTGCGAGTAAACATAATACATATTCCTGCAGGCAGACCACCAAGATAACCGAGCAGGATTTGATGGGAAATGGCAAAAATGGGGGAGGGTGGGGGAGGGTTTTTTCTTTAACTTAACTTCTTTTTGCAAGGGAAGTAAAGTTACAAGGGCTTACCACGTCTGCAACCGAGAGGGAGCAAGAGAGAAGCGAATGAAAATAACCAGGCAGAGAAGTGGGAAAACAAAGAAGACGAACGTAACAGAAGACAATAGGAGGCCTAATAGAATATTTAAGTACAGTTTTATAGTATTGCACAAAAGTTATTTACCTTTTATAGAAGAAAATCGTGTTGTAAAGAATCGTTTTACAACTCTCGACCGTTCTTATTCTTACCCTAGTCTTATTAATGCTTGGAGCGCTATAATCTTTATCATTTAGTTTTTTTTGTCTTTTGTGATGTTTTGACAAAATACGGAAAAGTGGACAATAAAGGGGAGCTTTAGAAGAAGTTATCTAAAGAGACAGAAAACGTCTTTTGTGCTTGTATTACTGGTATGTTCTCAGCAATGGTGCTCCGGGTCCAGACGCTGCTGCTCACGCTAACATACGGACTATGCGCTAACGGAGCAGCCACGCAGCAAGACATCAACCCAGAGGTCAGTTCTGGTCCTTTCGTTCGCATGTATGGAAGACCCAAACAGTTTACCCTAAAAGAAACATGATCTATTGTACTTTCAGTGTGTGTGATAGTTAGCATTTTTGTTTCAGGTTTTAAGAGGAAAAATATATCAATAGACAGCAAAATGTGGAAAAGTGTACGCAAGAGATATAACGCTATACCAATACACAGAAAAGATAGAAAACCAACCTTTTCAGACATGCATTAGGGCCTAAGCATCCATGATAATGTTGGTCTTCTGTGCCATGCGTGAGGTCATATGGCATTCGTGGCAGCACATTTCAGGCTATATTTATGTGTGAGCTGAGAACTTGCTTATTTATAGCACTTCTTATATTCGTATTAATTTTATTTTATATACCTAGGTAACACACCAGTGTAACTTTTTATTTACCTCGTTTAAACAGTCATGTTGCGTTATGGCGGCGAGTCGTCTTTGAAACATAGTCTCTTAACCCCTTTGTGAGTAAAATAATGTTAAATCAAAAAGTAAGAACTGGAATACTCAACAACTTCTAAAACTTTGGCAGAAAAATAAACTGGTTATGGTCCCATGGGTGAGGTTTGGAAGAAATATTTTTTTTTTCTTTTTTCTTTTTAGAACTGAGGACCAGACAGTATAATATCCTGTCAGGCTTCAGGGAACAATTTTAAGTTCTCCCCCTGGTGCCTTTATGAGCTGTTGCTCCAGATGTGCATCCCTTTTGGGTGAAGAAAAGCCTGACTGAAATAAATACCCAATGGTCAAATGGAAGTTTCCTGTCCATCTTGTGTGACCATCCTGAGCTAAGTGCCTGTACGTACACCTCCCTTTCACTCAACCTGCTGGCCACATGATCTTGTGGGGGGGTCTAGAAAATGACCGCTCAGGATCTGGGGCCCCTGCTTGGTCTTTGCTTGGCTTAGCTAGCTCCTAAAAGAGTGCTGTTTACATTGTCCTCCGAATAGCTCTGTTCAACAAGAACAACGCTGTGCGTGTTTGCCAAGCCTTCCAGGCTTCATTTTTATGACACAAAGTTCGCGCACTGAGTTGTGCAATTTCTTGGCTTGTTTTTTGATGTTTTTGTTGGACTGATGCTACAGTCCGGTTTTCTGATGCATTTCACCAACCCTCTCAGTGTTTCTGTCTGTAAATGCGTATCTAGGAAGGTGACTTCCTGATTGACATTACTAAACTGGGTGGATGTAATCCATATACATACACACACAAACACACACACACACACACATATGTGTGTGTATATGTATATAATTATTATTATTTTTCTTTTAGATATGAGAGGGTTTTTTCTGCTTTGGTGGGTATGGGTCAAGTCCTAAGCCACTCTAGGGTCATTCCCCGCTTCCTATGAAGGCCATCATTCAAGGTGCTGGGCCTGTTTGTGTACTCACAGGACACTGTATTGACCTCACACCAGTACTGTGACCCCCGGCACCATTAACACTGATCTCCAATCAGTTTTATAACTGGAATACTCATTTGGAAGAACATATAAATGTTCTTGTTATTAGCAGAATCGAATGAGCCAATGATGAAAGAAGGGAATGGAGTGTCACTGTTACTGTGTTAGCAAGCTGAGCCACAGTGGGGTTAGGGGTTTGAGCCTTTCATTAGGGAGCAGGATATCACACGTAAGTGTTACTCGAAATAATTTGGGGGTGTCAGTGCAGGAGGTACGTATGTAGCGGAGTGCATTACATCGGACTGGAGTCCTGCATTTATGCTGCCAGGATATCAGTAGGTGTTGCACGCGGGCATGGGTGTAAATTTTGGGGGTGGGTAACCCCCCCCCAACCCCCCGCAGTAATGAAAACCAGCCAAACAATCCCCTGGACCTCTTTAAAAGGATGGAGACCTCAACACTCCCAATGTTCAACCCAAAGGAGACTGACCAATCAGCACACAGCAAGAGCACAAGTGCTCAAGTGAAATCCAGATCTTTTTAATTGAAATAGTAGTTGGCAAGCCCTGTCCTATCTCATAGTGCCCCCCCGACATGGATCAGGTGGTCACCCTAGTGCCACAGCGGAGAGCAGCAGAGGTACCAGATACCACTGTAAACATAACTGTAAGAAGCTTAACTAGGCATCAGCATACGTAATAAAGTAGAAATGCAAATAAAATCCATTAACCAGCTACTAGTGTAAGTGGGTCACCAACGGTAACTGCTGAAGGCTCATGCTGAGCTTTAGTCTCTGCTGGGTCAAGCCACCGTTGACCAGAATTCTCTGGTTTTTCCATTGGCACAAAGTGAAAGGAACAAGCGAGTCAGGCATTTTCCCCCAGATTTAAACTCTGTCTCCCTCTCTTTCCCACTTTCCTTCTTGCCTCATCTGTTTCTCTGGTTTTCTTTTCATCTTTCATGGACTCTTCATTCACTTTTCATCTTTCCTGCCATCTTCCTCTTTTCACCCTTCACTTATGTGGACCAATGGCTCAGTTTGACGAAGAGGTTGTGACCCATCGCAAACTAAGGCCAAATGAACCATTTAGACAACATCTTTCATTAAGTCTGTTTTTTTTTCTACTAATTGACTGAGGCAGCAGCTGGAAGGTGCTCAGAGTTCAGGGTTACGGCTTTGCCTCCATGGGGTTGACCTAGAATGTTCCTATGACACTTCACTTGCAGAGTCCATTTGCAGTGTTGGTGTGGTGACCCATTCTGTGTGAGACCCTAGCAAAGGTCACTCGCATCCTATTGAAACGGAGTGGCTCACGTGGAGCTGTGATCAGAGACGAGGCATCACAGGATACCCCTGGCAGTCTGTCATCAACCCAACTTGTGCATGTTCAGCTGTTTCATCAGATTAGATACTATCGCTCACGTGGGCAAGCTGATTTTTGGGTAAGCTGATTTTTCAGACAGGATTAACACCCTCTAATAACTTATCTCTTCTACTATATCCACCAGTAGATTTGTTTCCATCTGCTTTATCCATTCGTGGATTTTTCTGTGCATCAGTAAATTTTGTGCTACTTGCTGCGGCCAAGGATAGATTTACATCCTGCTCCTTCAGCTTAACAGTGTGACAGTGCTGCTCATCAGAACATTTGGTAGAACTCTCAGCCTTTAAGAGATGGAGGCATCCTGAAAGTTCATGCTCTTGGAGGAGGCTGTGGGTCTGAAAGCGCGGAGGACCTCACAGTGTGGGCAAAGCCTTCAGCCAATGTGGCAGCTAACAGAGAGGACTCTCAGAGCCCTGCGGAGACCCTGTGGTGCAGCCGCAGTATATGCACAGGGTACAGACTTCATTTAACAGCCTATAATTGGGGCTTGTTCTTAAACCCCCCTCCCCTTCAGCTTCATCGGCCGGGTTCTCCTCTCTGGCTCCTGTAATAGTGGGTGGTCACATGGTTCACTTATACTTTTAGCCTCCTCCTCGCCTTTTCCCTGGACCAATCCAACCCCTTCCCCCAAATTGCTGTCATACCAATAATTTATACATGTCCAACCGTTCAGGTATGTCATTTTTTACACATCTCTCTTAGTGACTCTCTTAGTCTTCTTCTTGAGTATGCTGTCAGTCTGCCAGGGCAGTGAGAAGGAGCTTGTCGACGAAGGGTTAAGTCTGACACCCACCCAAGGCTGTTAAGTGCAGACACTACCTCACAGGGAAGTACACAAATACACACACGCGCGTAAATTACATTTAACAAACAAACACACACACACCCATTCTGAGTTTTATTGACACACATACACTGAGTCACTGAGGGAGAAGAGAGAGAGGGGATTTTTGAGGTTTGAGGATTATAGAAAAATTCTCTATAATTTCACAGACTGTGTGGTTTAAATAGAAACACTGATCGTCTGTACTTTAAACTGTTTAACACACAAACTCATGCATCTAAGGATGTAGGAATAGAGGGCTTTTATCACACATTTAATACCAACAGATTTATATGCACCATGTTTGGTGTGTGCCTGATAATCCAATGAAGGCATTCTCCTGGGATGTGCTGTATGTTCTGCGGCCGATGGGTTTTAGGGTCTGGTAATTTTGTCTGGACTTTAACGTAAAAGAATGTATGCTTGCCCTCTTTGGCAGCGCCATCTGAAATGACTTTGCTGGTTTGTTTGGCCTGAAACAAGATTTCAGCACATAAATGTATGTGATTCTTGATGTAAAAACCCACCATGTGTTTGTTATTACCTTAAATAGCTGTAGCAAAGTATTGTGAATGTTCTTAACTGCAAAGAATGAAATGTTGCTGTATCAAAACACTTATTCAGCTCTTCAGTAAATAGGTACTAGAATTTGATGTGCTTAAATGAACATTGAATTGAACAACTTTATTAACCATCAATTAAGTTTTTTCCTATAATTTTGTTTTCTTTAATTTTATTTCTTAGAAATTGCACATAATTACATAGATGAATTTAGATTACTCTTTTTAAGAAGCCATGTGCACTTTTTTAAAGTAAGTAGTATAGCAAAAATTATTTCAGAAGTTCAGTAGAATCTTGCTGTCAGTCGTGGTAAATGTAAGCACTTGTATATTTTTCTCCTAAGGCTACCAGGGCCAGATCTGCCACTGAGGCTACCGAGGTCATGGAACAGGCTTCCTTAAGTCTTGCCATCAGACTTTGGTTTTCATAGACCAGAATCTATGATTTTTTTTCTTTTCAGAATTTGCCACCTTAAGTTGTTCCCATGTCCCCTTCTGTCATTGCCTGCTAAATTATGTTCTCTAGCATTTCTATGTGTAGTCGCTGACTTTGAATCAAAGCTTTTCTAGTGTGATACAATTGAACTTTTCATACCCAAGTAAATTATGGAAAAAATCGTGCATGTCGTAAATCTCATGTTCTTTTATTCTAAGTCCCTTTCAATGACAACAGAGTTTCAAACTGGAGAAAATTCATTCTTGGTTTGTATTACCATGACCCTGACTCGGATTGTTACAGAAAATGGGTGGATGGATGGTTTGTATTAGTTTTAGTAACTTAATTGTGATATACATTATTCCCAGCTCTCCTTGTGTTAGTGTGGTTTAAAGTCTTCCGGCTTCTGTTGGATGCTCACCTTTTCATTTTGGGAATCTTGCAAATTGTTTTATGGTCGTCGAGGTATGGTGGCCTGCAGTGGGCTGTAGGCTGTGTTGTTTTTGGAGGGGGGCCATGAATTACTGTGTGGTTGTGGACTGTGGCTGAGTGTCTTACTGCGATGTCCTCACCCCCCAGGCTTGGCTACAGCAGTATGGTTACCTGCCCCCAGGTGACCTCCACGCCCAGTCCCTCCGTTCACCACAGTCCATCACCCAGGCCATCGCTGCCATGCAGAAGTTCTACGGCCTGACGGTCACCGGGCACATGGACCCGAGCACTAATGCGTGAGTGCCGCCCCCTATCTGCCCCACCCTCCCTCCCAGAAAGACATTCATACACCAGCAAAGAGCCAGACTACCACATCCTCTCTTGGGGTTTCTCAGAAGATATCATGCATTTTTGGTTTAATGACTGGAGCCTTACAGCAGCTGGTATTCACATGAAATGACCTGCCTGAAACTGGGGAAACTAATGGATACACTGTCAGAAAAAAATAGCAATTTGTACCTTAGCTTGTTCCTGGGGCTGTACCCTTGAGGGTCTGCCAATTGTAACCTTAGCTGTAGGTAATCGTACCTTTTAAGGTACAGAAATGGACTCTGAGGTTCATCCCCAAGTACAAACAAGATCAATGTTCCATCAATGGTACAAAAATGTTCCTCATAGTCCATTTTTGTATCTTAAAAGGCACATTTACTATTGAGAGTACAGCCACAAATTGGTACTGTTTTTTCTGACAGTGTGGAAGCATGAGATTTTTCAGGCAGAAATGAAGGAATTCATTTTGTTGACATTTACGTTTTGTTGTAACTGTTTGACGGGTCGCCAGGGCAATGAAGCGACCGCGGTGTGGCGTCCCGGACAAGTTTGGCTCTGAGCTGAAGAGCAACCTGAGGAGAAAACGCTACGTCATTCAGGGCCTGAAGTGGGACAAGAAGGAGATCACCTTCAGGTGGGCGCATGACGTAACCGTGTGACATCATGGAGAAGCTTTTTGTGATTTTTTTTAATGTTCTTCTCAGCCAAAGAGACTGATAACTCAGAAACATCCTAGTATTCTGAGCATGTGGTACTCCATCCTTAGTTTTACACCAAAACTGAAATCCCTGTGTTGAGTCCTGTGATGTCTCTCTGCCCTGGCAGCATACAGAACTACACACCTAAGGTGGGCGAGGCAGAGACCTTCCGAGCCATCCGACGGGCTTTCAAGGTGTGGGAGAGCGTGACCCCACTGCGCTTCCGTGAAATCCCATTCAAGAGTATCCGCGACAAGCCCACCAACTTTGCTGACATCATGCTCTTCTTCGGCGAGGGTTTCCATGGCGACAGCACTCCCTTTGATGGGGAGGGAGGCTTCCTGGCACATGCATACTTCCCTGGCCCTGGCATAGGGGGCGACACACACTTTGACGCCGCAGAGCCTTGGACCTCTGGCACCACAGACCAAGGGGGTGAGTGAAAAAGGGAGAAAAGCGAGGGATGGATGAAAAATTACAGAAGGAAGGGATCACCATAGACTGAGGAGAAAGAGATAAGTAATGGCATTTGAGGAGTCGAGGCCTTGCATGCACTTATAAAGTTTTGAAAAAGACAGGCTGGCTTCAGCTTGCACTTTTTAAATCATAGCCTTCCATCTGCTGTTAGCTAGAGGAGCCTGTGTGTGCTTGTGAACACCCTGGAATGGGAAACGCCTGCTAGACCCAGGATGTGTTTGTTCACCTGCTTTTCTGCATGTCTCAACATCTCGGGGTCTTAAAATAATACAGCAACAAAGAATAACATTCATTCCTGCTTTCATATCAGGCTCTTACAATGACGTCCCACTCTTCTCTCTCCCGCGTTTTTCTTTTCTTTTGGTTTAAAATTTCTCATTCACACTTCTTGTCAAATGCCAGCAAATATATCAAAGCTGTTAGCGATTCAATAACCCATCCGCCTTCCCACCTGTCTTACAGGATGATGGTGCTCTTGGGCAGCATGGGGGATGAGCCAAGCTTATAATAAAGTAATTTGGAAACAAGGTGTGCTTTTTCTTGGTCTTCACAACTGACCCATGCTGGTTTTGACAGGGAATGACGTGTTCCTTGTGGCTGTGCATGAGCTGGGCCACGCCCTTGGCCTGGAGCACTCTGGGGACCCCAGTGCCATCATGGCGCCATTCTACCAGTGGATGGACACTGAGAACTTCATTCTACCGATGGACGACCGCCGGGGCATCCAGCAGATCTACGGTGGGTGGACTCGCTGGCTCCCCCTCTCTTGCATTCTTATAGTGCTGCTGCAGCTATGGTAACTGCTCCCGGTAGGTGGAACCCCTTATTAACTTAAGGAGCATTATATAACCTAATTCCTCTGAGATTATACTGATTTTCTTCACTCTCAGTAGTCAACACAAAGAGTGTTTCTGATGATGTCGTGATTTGCAGTGATCTGATTGGCCAGGTGCCCCATAGCTGAATAATGATATTAACTCTTTTGTGCTGAAATCCTTGTTGTCATCTGGTATATTTTTTATCAATATCTGGCGCATATTATTACAATACCCAATTCACTCTGTTCCACAGGATCAAGTGGTGCACCTCCACCCCCCTCTCCTCCCCCAAGACCCCCAAAAAAACCAGATCCCCCCTCCCATGGCCCCAGTATCTGTGATGGCCACTTTGACAGCATTGCCATCTTGCGGGGAGAGATGTTTGTCTTTAAGGTAAAGAGCAGTAACGTACTGAGATGCTGATACAGTGAAGGCCTGATGGTCTGTGTGTGTTCGTCTTAATGAGCGATGCTGTCTGCTGCAGGATACGTGGCTGTGGCGTGTGCATGATAACCAGGTTCTGCAAGGCTACCCCATGCCTATCACACATTTCTGGCAAGGACTGCCTGGATCCATCAATGCTGCATATGAGAGAACTGATGGAAAATTTGTCTTCTTTAAAGGTACCTTTGACTCTCATCTTGTTTTTTTTGTGGTCACTGACCTGTGGACACTCTTTGAGAAGCATCCTCCATGCCTCACCTTCTATAACCCCTTGACAGCTGTAATATTTGCTGCACCATGGTGTTGATACACCACAGTCCTGCTAATGGCTGGGATCAGCTCTCATGTTGCCTCTGAGTCACTGTCTTTCTGTTTGTCCCTCCAGGGGACAAGTACTGGGTATACAGTGAGTCCACCTTAGAGCACGGCTACCCCAAGCCACTGAAGGACCTGGGCAATGGTCTCCCCAAGGACAGGCTGGATGCAGCTCTCCTCTACACCCCCAATGGCATGACCTACTTCTTTAGGGGGACCAAGTGAGTCTCCCTGACTAATCTATCTAATCTATCTGTCCTTTTGTATCTATCTATATGTCTGTCTGTCTGTCCGCCATCTGTCCTTCTGTACGTGTTTGTGTCTGTCTGCCTATCTATCATATTAACAGCAAGTGTAATCCCCACACCATATTGTCACTTCTGCACAGCAAAATATCATTTCTTGGTGCCTCATACAAATGTTTCAGTACGTATATGCATATATGCATAATGATTTTGTACAATTCTCATCATTTGGCACAACTTTCAACTGCTTTAGTCTTGTGGGCCAATATAGATTAAATAGTTTCCCATTGTAATAATTATACACCCAGACCTACATACACTATATTGCCAAAAGTATTGGAACACCTACCTTTACACACACATTGATGACATAATGACATCCCATTCTTAATACATAGGCTTTAATATGGAGGTGGCCCACCCTTTGCAGCTATAACAGCTTCAACTCTTCTGGGAAGGCTGTCCACAAGGTTTAGGAGGGTGTTTATGGGAATTTTTGACCATTCATCCAAGAGAGCATTTGTGAGGTCAGGCACTGATGTTGGATGAGAAGGCCTGGCTCACAGTCTCTGCTCTAATTCATCCCAAAGGTGTTCTGTCGGGTTGAGGTCAAGGCTCTGTTCAAGCCAGTCAAGTTCCTCCACACCAGACTCACTCATCCATGTCCTTACGGACCTTGCGTTGTGCACTGGTGTGCCGTGCAGTCATGTTGGAACAGGAAGGGGCCATCCCCAAATTGTTCCCACAAAGTTAGGAGCATGAAATTGTTCAAAATGCCTTTGAGTACTGCAGTATGAAGAATTTCTTTCACTGGAACTAAGGGGCCAAGCCCAGCCCCTGATAAACAACCCCACACCATAATCCACCCCTCCTCCATACTTTACACTTGGCACAATGCAGTCAGGCAAGTACTCTTGTCCTGCCAACTGCCAAACCCAGACTCGTCCATCACATTGCCAGACAGAGAAGCATGATTCGCCACTCCAGAGAACATGTCTCCACTGCTCTAGAGTCCACTGGCGGTGTGCTTTACACCAACGCATCCGAAGCTTTGCACTGCACTTGGTGATGCAAGGCTTAGATGCAGCGGCTCAGCAATGGAATCCCATTCCATGAATTTCGCTACACACTGTTCTTGAGCTAATCTGAAGGCCATACGAAGTTTGGAGGTCTGTAGCTATTGACAGTTGGCGATTTCTGCACACTGTGCCCCTCAGCATGCATTGTCCCCACTCTGTGATTTTACATGGCCTACCACTTCGTGGCTGAGTTGCTGTTGTTCCCAATTGTTTCCACTTTGTTATAATACCACTAACAGTTGACTGTGGAATATTTAGTAGCGAGGAAATTTCACGAATGGACTTATTGGACAGGTGGCATCCTATCACAGTACCGCGCTTGAATTCACTGAGCTCCAGAGAGCGACCCATTCTTTCGCAAATGTTTGTAGAAGCAATCTGCATGCCTAGGTGCTTGATTTTATACATCTGTGGCCATGGAAGTGATTGGAACACCTGAATTCAATGATTTGGAGGGGTGTCCCAATACTTTTGCCAGTATAGTGTATGTATCTGATCATCGTGCTAAACACCACATGCAAAACCGTTAACAAAGCTTTCAAAATGGTTTAAAAATATATTCCATAAATTGCAGTGGTATGTCATTGTTGTGTACTCCCACAGTACATGTTTTCATCATGTACTGCCTCATCTTATAGTCCTGAGAATGATAAACATGTTTCATGAAATGTGCCAGAGCAACTGAGAACAATTGTAATACATATAGTAACAAATACAGTAAATGCCTGAGATAAAACATACGTCACGATTCATTAATGATGAATTAACATGAGATCAGTATGCAACTAAGACTTAGTTTGTGGTTAATTACAGTTTTTCTTCATTGCTTTGGCACATTTCATGAAACATACTTAACACTCTCAAGACTATAAGAGCATTTCTCAGAACAGTTCATGCATACAGTACAACACTATGGTTTAGCTGCAAAAGTCTGTAACTCACCCAAAACAATTAACTCATGTCTCAAAAGCAAATAATTCCACCAATGAATTAGTCAGTGCCATTAAAGTGAAAAGTACAATCTGCATCATTTTAACCATGAGACTCAAAATGCTTAGGTATATTGTCAGTATGTCAGTGTAAATATGCTCCTGGGGTTCACAATGCTGAATAGTAGTTTGTTCCCACTCACATTCACTGACTGATCATTATTCTTTAGCAAACTGATACTTATTCATCTCAAAGACACCAATTCCAACACTGCAAGGCTCTACATTACAGTGTGAAAAGTTTCCTGACAAGAGAAAGCACTCGCATGCACATATAACTTCTTCAGATCTCAAGACAGAGTACAATAGCAAACAAAAAAGCCACACGGCACTGCATAGCACAAAAACAGCAAAATGACGACAAAATCATGTACTGTGGGACCCAAAAACACAACAGTGCTGTATCACTACAGTTTATAGGATGTATTTAAATTATTTTGAAAGTTTGGTTAACTATTTTGCGTGTGGTGACTAACATGATGATGACATACATACAGATCTGGACAAATTTGTTAGTACCCTTCCACAAAAAACACAACTATCTCTGAAAGAACTTGAAACTAACAAAAGTTAAATACCATCCCTTATTATTTATTCCATATATAACACAAATCAGACTTTGCTTTTTATTGTTGATTCAGTTTAATATTTTATATAATTAAATAAATGAAAATGGCACAGACAAAAACGATGGTACCCTTAATTTAATATTTAGTGGCACCACCTTCTGCAGCAAACACTGCTAACAAACAATCTCTGTACTTCACAATGAGACATCTGCATCTGCCAGCAGGTAGTTTGGCCCACTCTTCCTGAGCAAACTGCTCAAGCTGTCTGAGGTTTGAAGGGTGGC
>JAODLD010000016.1:17366055-17392808 GCA_026781065.1 Mormyrops boulengeri
TGTGTGTGTGTGTGTGTGCGTTTGAAATACAGAAGATGGAACACACACAGACACAGCAGTTATTAATGTATTGCGAGATCTCGCAGATGTTTATGTTTTTTTCCCTTCCATGTCCCTTCCCAGGCTCCGTAAAAATTACTTCACGACTTACATAAAAATACGCAACCATGTCTTTTGCAGCATAGTTTGATTAATATTTATGCTATCATATTCCCAACTTTAAATTGCTATTATTATTGTTAAATCATATAATACTGAAATCTTCATGTTATATCACTTTTAATTCTAATGATTTGTGCTAATGTCTTTCTGTATCTTATCAGATAATAGGGCATGTAATTTAGTTAGCATACATAGCTGCGATAAAACGGAAATCTTTGGTTTGGAAAAAAAGTTTCGTATGCTACGTTTAAATATTATTGTGCTTTTTAAATTCCAGTTCTCTTTTTTTTAATCACCAGAATTAATGCTGAGGCTGCAATACATTGACATAAGCGCCAAAGCGATGTTATTTCAGTGTGATAGTTTTTGTCGGAGGTTCAATGGTTATCGTCATGCCTCTTAGTCACACTTATTTACCATTGCTTAAGGTGTGGGCGTGGACTGAGCAGCTGGCTACAGCCATCTGCTGTATTGCTAGGGGCAGCATATGACATATGAATGTTTTACACACACACACACACAATCAAGGAACATATAAATTATATTTGCTGTAGTTCTAGAGGGCGGACACTGATTCTCAGAAGAAAAGAGTAATGTCGTATAGCAGCAGCTGAGTCGCCTGGCCTGTTGCAGTCCCTCCGGATTGCTATTGCAGGGCTACATGCATGTCTCAACATGCAACCGAGGCCACCTGGTCAGGGAGAAGGGGGGCGGAGGGTGGGCTGGACGGGGGTGGGGATAGAGAACCAAAGAACACCAAGCTGACGAAGGACAAGTTCCACTCAAAAAGGCAAACAAATTAAACAAGAATGTATAGCAACCATTACGTCATATTTCAAGTAATACACATAGTTTTGTAATACATATTACAGAAATAGAAGCGATTAACTGGGACTAAGCATGTACCATACTATTTCAACCAATTCCAACTGGTCATAATAAAAAGGAAAATCGGCTTTTATCTAATTATGAAATGCTATTCACGTCGGGAAAAAAAATCTTTGTTCGGGATTAAGTAATTTTACACACCTGCTAATTATAAGGAGTAGAGAAAAGGCGAAATTACCACCTGCGTACTTGGCTAATACATGTATTTCCAATCACCCAACTTCCAACCGCTTATCCTAGTCAGGATCGCGAGAAGGTGGGGGTGGATGAGTCTGCAGCACAGGCGCAAGGCTGGGGTAAATCCTGCATGAAATGTATTTCCGAAGTCATTTTTCAAGTGCTTACTGGGCACATTTCTGTTATATTTCATGACTGTGTACACATGAGCAAGATGCACTTTCTGATAAGCGACGAAATGTGGTACTTTGCTATCGCCATTCTCGGCACGTCAACAATACACTCAGATAGAGCTCATAGGCAGCGCAACCGTTTTACTTGCCCTAAATAATTACTGGTTTATTTCTCAACTTTCCACACACGGGCTGAAATCGACATGTTAGAAATATCTGGACTTCTAACCACCCATTAACTGGTATTGTTCAAAGAGCAGCTTGCTCGCACGTACTTGAATCACCCATTGTGCCAGTGCAGACGTGTCCCCAGCAATAACAACCCAGACTTCATTTCGGGCTGTCATCACAGTGCTTCTGATCGCTCAGTAACCTTCTCCCTCCTTTCTCCTATCTGCTACACAGTGCTGAGTAAGCTCGCCAACATTCAACACTTTTTAAAACAAGTTCCCACTCGCTGATAACTGGTCGGCATGGGAGAGGCAGGTGTACAGAAAGACACTCGTTGCAGCAAACCACAGCGGCAAATGGAGGAGGAAATAAGTGCAGGAAAGAGGGAGGGGGGATAGGGTAGCCCAAAAACAAAATGGTCATTCTTTAATAAGCAGTGCTGTGGATACCTGTGGTGTTAATAAAGTAAAAGCCTTGACACACGGGGATTTCGCATTTGAATGATGTCGGGCAAAAGATGACCAGACCGTAAGAAATTGTTACATTGTTTTGTCTCAGCTTCGCACACGCGCACAAATCGCACTGGCTACATGTGACTTCAGCTGTATCCTCTCGCGCATTCCAGAGGCTCGCAGCACAAAGAAAGTAGTTCTCCTCGATAAAAAAAAAAAGAATGAAGCGGGACAATTAGAACTTACCAAGCTACAGGAAACAAGAAATAAACGAAATGTTTCCATATTTAGGTTCCTGTATTTCTATATTAGTATGTGTGTTAACAAAAGAGACGGGAAACCGTATCCTGAAAGTTTAAAAAGCAGGCACCTTGAAATAAGGTTATGTATTCTATGATGCGACAGCAGGTTTATTCGATTAACTGCTTATGCATAACACACAAAATACATTTTGTTGTTTTAAAAAGCATATGCAGTTATTTTAAAATAACAAAAATACACGCTATTTTAAGGCCCAACATACCGTAATAACATTTCAAAGCTGCTAAAGCAATACTCTATAACATACAAATCATATAGTTTTGTCGTTTTATGAGTGTAGCAACTACGCGCAAGGTGTGAAAAGGTCTGAACAAAGCATTTTATGATACGGGACGCATGACGGACCTTAACTGACTCTGAACAAGGGTGAGCGAACGAAGGACTTAAGGAAAATTTGGGACGTAGGCCAATTCATCCGCGTTAAAGAAAGGTGTCCCGGCTCCGGCAAAATAGCCAGAGAAAGAAAGAGGAGGTAGGGAATTTGGGAGGAAAGAAAGGCAAGTCTGGTTATATTTATTTATTCTTGTTAATTATTCTTGGTGTTGATTTTTTTGTACCATTTCAACAGGTTCACGCTGTGCGTTTACACAAGTTAAACACATTTCCTTCAAGATGTTCTTCAAAGTTTTTTTAGGCTTTGTTTTAATTTATGATAAAAGTAACAGTCTACGAACGAGGTGAGGACGAAAAAAAAAACCTGGTAGGTTCCTTTGCTTTTTTGTTATGAGTGGAAAAGCGATAGACTCTTCGAAGATTGTTTTTACCTGAGCAATTAAAAAAACGAGAAGTTTATAAAATTACAATCTTCAAGACATCTTTTGTTTGGTTTTGCTACTTTTGCACGACGAATGCCGTAACCTGTACCGATTTCATCCGAGGACGGAAGAAAAAACGGGCAAATATTTTTGATTTATACGAAATAAATCAGAAACTATTTATTTTAACCGAAGAAAGTGATCCGCTTCTTTATCGGATTCATCATTCACTTACCAGCCGGAGATCACAAAAGAAGAACCAGGAGCCGCATCCTGTTACGGCAGGAACCGCTATACTCACTGAATATAAACACTGAATGGACAGATCAGAGGACCTGAATGGTCGTGAGATAAATGCGGTTATTGATTACCGTCCATAGCAAAACGCTGCGATCGGTGCCGTTATTTATAACTCTTATTAATTCACATTTCACTGTTTCATTTGATCTTTTCGCGTTCGCTAAGACTACTTGGTCGTTACTTGTGGAAACAAGTTTTAAATTAAATGGATTTGCTGTCAGTACCTTGTGGTAGTTGCCCTGTTAAACCAACGATGACCGCACGCCTGCTATTCAGGCATGACTATCTCCTAAAATAATTCTCCGAACATGCCGTAACTCCTATTTATTTTTAAATGTAATATTTATTTGGTGATGCAATATACACTGTCTATATTCTTCAACTGCTGTAGAATTACTTGAATATTTTAACTGCTCGTCTTATTCTATATTTATTTTATCAGCCGTGTTGATCTTAGTAGTACTAGTAAGTGTGTTGTTAGTGGATTTTTTAAGCATTAAGTGTAAAATGGACCGCTTTAGCAGTAAGTTGCTGGAGAAATTAAAACGGAACGACACGGGTAGTGTTAAATTTTCGATTTCTAAAAAGAAAGGCGACTCGGGAAACGCAAATAACAACAACAGTGCAAATGTGCCTGTGGCCACCGGCGTGGGGGTTGCTTCAGCTACGTGCCCTGGTCCCAGTCCCGGCCATGGTCTGGGCCAACCTGCCCTACCCTCACCAGCAGCGGCCGATTTGTGTGGGCAAGGAGCAAGAGGCAGTGGGCAAGGCCCTCATGTCCAGCGAGTGTCTCCCACCACAGTCCTACCAGAGAGCACCTGGAACAGTGAGCATCACTCTAACACCTCAGCTGCTGCAAAGCTCCGGAGACGGCCACCTCAGCAGCCCAGCCAAAGGAATGCGGTCGTCCCGGGCGATGCCAGGGCGCCTGACGTGGGCCGGTGTAGCTTGAGGAACAGCTTTTCTGGGCTCAGTGAGCAGCTGAGGCGGGACCTGATCCTTACAGAGGCAGACCCGGTGCCGTCGCCTCTGGGTAGTGGAGTCATGCGACCCCTGGGCCAGCGCCGGTACTCCCTGGAGCTTCAGCAGCTCGTCCAGAGGCACCAGCTCCTCTCTCAGCCTCCGCCGCGGTCGCCGTTGTCCTATAAGGGTCCTGGCAGTGCCCTGCTCGGGTACAGCATGGCTGAGCCGGGCTTCCCACTGGAACAGGAGCGCTACAAGAGACTCTCCCTGCAGGAGACGTTTACCTGCAAGCGGCATAGCACAGGTGGAGGAGAGCTGTGGGAGAGGCCCACGTCCCTCTCCCAAACGGCAAACCGCACCGCTGAGCAGGGTTCTGCCAGCTGTTTTCCAGGCCTCGCCCTCAGCCCCTGCTCCTCTGTCAGCTTGCAGGAGTCCCTGCTGGCCAGCCCCCGTTCCAGCTTCGCCAGTACCGCTAGCGGTGGGAGCCCCATGGGCAGCCGATGCAGCAGCAACCGCACCAGCGGCATCAGTCTGGGCTTCGACACACGCTGCAGCGCCGTGCAGTTCCCCTCGCTGCCACCAGGGAGCACTGCGTTCGCAAGCCCAGGTCACATGGCGGGGACGAGGCCACATGCTCCCTCTGTGTATCTGGATGGGGCAGCAGCAGGCGTGGCACAGGATAGCCGGCATTCATATCCCCCTGCATCAGGAAGCGCTAATACAGATCCAGAGGACCCACGGCCAGTACGGGGGGGTTCCAGGGACCGACTGCGTTACTCTGACCTCCTGGGAACTCAGTACCAGGAAGAGCTTCTTTGCCTGCTGCGGAAAGAAGCTGGACTTCCCCGAGAAACCCAGGCAGATGCTCAGCGCCTCTTGGAACTCCTGGAAGAGCTGACCCTCAAGGAACAGCTGCCATCTGCAGGTCCCCCCAATCCCAGTGAAGATCTGGGGCCAGGCAGAGATGCAGCCGAAAGCCGACAAGAGTACTTTGGTGAGATCAACAGACGTGCTGTCGCTTCACGGTTACTGCCAGTGCTCTAGATCAGTGTTTCCCAATTTAGTCCTCGGGGACCCAGTGACGGTCCACATTTTTGCTCCCTCCCTGTTCCAGTTAGGGAGTAGAAATGAGGACTATCTGGTAGGGAGCAAAAATGTGGACCGGCTGTGGGTCCCCAAGGATCAGATTGTGAAACACTGCTATAGATTTATGACAACATTGGACTGATCTGGGTGCAGCTTCTGGGCTGAGTGCAACACTCAAAGAGCAGATGTAGTACATTCAATAGTGCCCGCAGTGCACCAGCACTGCGTGAGTCTAAATTACATGCTCTGGGGATAGCAGCGTGGATGGGCGTATGCCGCTGCGGTGCGCTCTGCCAGCCGCCACATGTTTTGGCCACACTCCCCCGGGAGGCCCGGAGCGGCTTGGCGCATGTGCTGCGTGTGCTGGCGTGTGCGGCATGATCCCTTTATTTCTTTGACTCGGGTATTCCAGCCCTGCAGGGAAGGGGGTGCACTTGTATTTGCGGGGTATCAGGAGGGAGTGCGTGATAAGGGATGTGGTGTGTGTCTTTAGAAACGTTTCCCTCCATAGGATGCCACCTGAATGGCACAGAGGACTGCTCTGCATTTGCCTGCATATTTTCATAGACCAGGACCCATAGACCCTCCCATAATGTGCAATTGCCATAACTCAGGAGATTTTTAGCACTTCAGGGTGCCAGCTTGCCCTCAGCCCTGTGGGTGACCGTCCACCTCTATGTGTCACTGTGTAGCAATAAGACTGAGTGGAAGCCAGTCATCTAGCACAGTGTTTCCCAAGCCGGTCCTCGGGGACCACCAGACAATCCACATTTTTGCTCCTTCCCTGCTCCGGGGGGGGGGGCAAAAATGTAGACTGTTTAACAGGGAGCTGAGAGGAAGTGAAAACCTGAACTGTCTGTGTGTCCCTGAGGACTGGATAGGGAGATACTGGTCTAACACACCCAAAAGACCACAAGCTAAATTTGAGCGGCCTTGTTGTTCCCTCCTGTACTGCACCACAGTGAGGACGGAAACTGCCTTCCCTACATAGGATATTTGATTGACTAGTTTTGAATGAACTGTGTTAATGACACAATTCAGATTCTATTCAGATTCTGTGGTATTTCAGTTAATCATTGATAAAATTTTCTAATTGAACATTTATTCCTTATGTGTCTTGCATTGTTTCTTTCATCGTTTTTGACTGATGAATGAAAGAATGTTACATTTATATAGCGATTTTCTAGAAACCTGAAGCCCTTTTGCATAACCAATGGGGAGCCACATGAACCACCTCCACTGTGTAGCACCTGGATGATGCAACATCTGCCATTCTGCACTAGTACACTCACCACACCGTAGCTAAGGTGGGTGGGGGCGGGAGAGAGTTTCCCCACGGGGATCAATGAAGTTTCAATTGTTATTATTATTTATTATTATCATTAATACAGGGGATGATTAGTAGGCCAGATTTGAAATGGCCACATTGGGCAATAATAGCCAGGACATCGGGGTACCATCCCTACTCTTTTGAAAGATGCCCAGGCATTTTTTATGACCTCAGAGAGTCAGGACTTTGGTTTTACATCTCATCTGATGGATGGTGCTATTTTTAACCAGACAGTGTCCCTGCCACTGCACTGGGGCATTGGGAGGGGCTTCCTGTGGGCCACACAAACACATCTTCCAGAGGGAGATTTATGCCTCATGTGCCTTGCATTGTGTTTTTTTTTTTTGTTGTTTTTTAAATAAGTTGCATCATTTTTGACTGATTTCAAGTGCTCTGAGACTATCAAGTATGTCAAGTATATGTTATGGGTTCAATACCCTTAGTTGTCATGCATTCAGTCAGCAGCTCAATCAAGGCTAAAGAATGATACTAGACTAGAACAAAACCTGGCATGGGGATCAGGATTAAAAGGTGAGTGTACATGTTAATTGACACATCTGAAGCCATGGTAACAACTTGTTCCAGGGACCTGTGTGAAGTGCGGTAAAGGCGTATACGGGGCCGACAATGCTTGCCAGGCTCTGGACAGTCTCTACCACACCCGCTGCTTCACCTGCGTTTCTTGTGGTGAGTTCGCCTCACATTCCCATTACTGCTAATTAAGGCTGGCTGGCACGTTCTCCAGCACCACTGTCCTGGTACTAACCAGTCCACGCATGTGAAAGGCAAAGATTTCTCTGTCATTTTCTGCTCAGTGTGACAAGTTACTCTTGGCCTCTATCTGTCCCTGTGTCATCTTATCTTGGCTGCTCTTGCCAACCAAACAACCCTAAGGGCCCACCACTGTAGAACAACTTCTGAAATACACCAGTTTCATTGTCACTCGTCGCTGAGCCAATACTCCTTTGTCTCCCACAGGTCGCACCCTCAGAAACAAGGACTTCTACAATGTTAGCGGGTCCGTGTACTGCAAGGAGGATTACATGGTGCGTAAATGCCTCTTCCTGCTGGTTGAAGCTATCCTCAGTATCCCTCTGATTTCAGGGCTCTCCCTAGGTCTCTGTGCACTCGATCATGTCAGGAATGTGTGATTATAGCTCTGGCTCTGAGCATCCCCCTTATTATGGCATAGCCTGCAATAGTTCTCTAACTCAAAAGTGGTAATTAAGTGTAATGTTTAGTTGCTGGCTTTTCTGACCTTCAGTCTCTCTCACCTCCACCCAGTTCTCAGGGTTCCAAGCAGCAGCAGAGAAGTGCAGTGTGTGTGGACATTTGATCCTGGAGAAGGTAAGTGTGGAAGTGTGGATGGTTGTGTGTGTGTGTGTGTGTGTGTGTGTGTGTGTCGACTGTACCCAGCTAGGTTTGTGTGTGCTCGACAGTCCTTTTGCAGAAAGGGTCAGCGTTCATGTCTCTCCAAAGTAAAACCTTAGCTGAAGCTTTGCTGGATGGCTTGTGGGATTGAAACATGAACAGTAGAACATCCCACGGTTCTGTCTGCACATCTCAGATCCTGCAAGCTCTGGGGAACTCGTACCACCCCAGCTGCTTCCGCTGCGTGGTGTGCACCAAGGCTCTCGATGGCGTCCCTTTCACAGTGGACTATGTCAACAATGTCTACTGTGTCTCTGACTACAACAGGTGAGCTGTCTTGTCTCAGAAACGCAGGTGTTCGCTACTCAAAAAGATGTCTAGTTAATATGGGTAAAAACATTGCCTTCATTCCATCTCTACTGTAACTCTAGGACAAGAAATGGCTTGTTTCAGCCTGCAAGGCTTCAATCAGTCTAATTCTAGCTGGCAGATTTGAGGGACAGAATCCTGTTGGTATTGGAAAATGTTTCAATAATTACTTTCTGTATTAAAAATAAGATAGAACAAAGACCTACTGGATCCTTTGACCCCGAAGAGCTGGACTTGCCCATTCCTGCAGTGTTATGCCCTGTGAAAATGATTTGTGCTTATCACCCTGTGTCCACCTGGTGGTGTAAAATGGACCTGCATGCACTGTATTCCAGAACTTTTGCTCCAAAGTGTGCTGCTTGCCTTCAGCCTATTCTACCTGCAGAGGTGAGGACATTTAATTTAGTTTTATCATTAAGTGCTACATCCTGGCAGCCATACAAACGCTGTTCTTCAGGAAAGTTCTATCTTATACAGTCGACCCCTCTGCATCACAACTTTCCTCATTGCGGTTTTGATGTATTGCAAGGTTGTTTTGCAAAAGCCACAGACGACACTCGAAGGCCAGCAGACGAGACACAAAAAGTTTAGTAACTCATAAATGCATAAAATATCTGCACAGTGCTGGTTTGGAGGATGCCAGTTGTGTTTATAGCAGCCTCTCATGTGTGATTTCGCAGTGATCTTTGTATCGCTCGTTTCTTGCATCTTTTCGCTTCACTCGCCAAGGGAACCGAAAAATCGTACACGGTTTTCCAGATCGTGGGGGGTTTGTGCCCTTACCCCCCCTGATGGGGAAGGGTCGGCTGTATAAAGTGTGTACATTATTTAGGAAGCTTTCATAAAAAGTAATATGAATGTCTTTTAGTTTGGAACTGCATCGGTTTAAAAAAAAATATATATATATATATATATAAAAAAAAAAAAAACAATATATATTGTTATGTTGATTCTGTGTTGTTTCACAGGGCAGCGAAGAAATTCTCAGGGTGGTATCCATGCAGAAGGATTACCACTTCGAGTGCTACCATTGCGAGGTCAGTCAGCATCTGCACCCTCTGTCCTGCACCCACCCCCCGATAACAATTATCATCTTGTTTGGATTAAATATTAAGCCATACAGTTATAAATATGCATTATAAAGGTCCACATAATTAGCAGATAATTACTTGCGGAACACACACCATAGTAAGGCTGCTTTCATTGTGACACTTTTTTTCACCACCATATTTCATATTTCTTATTTAAGCACAACTTCTGTGGTAGATGACTTTCATAAGGAGGGCTTCCTTTACCCACCATAGAGTTCATATCACTCTTAAGTTGGCCGTATACTTCAAATGATATCTGGACAAAACGAAAGAACGATCTGTCACATTTAAAACAACACTGCCAACTTCTTTGTTCTATGTCACACCACGTCCCTAGATGGCACAACCGACCCACATATAGAGTGCAAATAAACATATTGTGGCGAGTGCATGAGTCATTTTAATAAAGGAGATGACAGTTTGTTTAAAATCTATTGGTTTAATACTAGTGGACACACAGACAGGGAAGCCACAATTGACACAACAGTTACACGCTAACAAAGCATATGCATCTACGGCGAATATTACACAGTTACGACATTTACTGTTAACAGAAGTACAGGAATACACTAATTAATTTACACTATTTAAAGCTCTGCAAAGCATGCCATACTGCATAATAAGTCCTGCTGACCAACCCTGTGGCGTTACATATATGGTCAGCTAATTGTGGACAGTGGGTGGGACCAGAACAATCTTAAGTTCATCTCGGGGACCATGCACAGGTGACGTATTGCCAAAACGATGGTGATTTCATCTGAAGTATATAGTGTTTCATGTAGTTAGTTACAGTGCCTTGAAAAAGTATTCAATTTTATTTAGGGGCGTCAGAGTGCAGGGGGGTGAACACAAATGCACACCACACCTTTCAGATTTTTATTTGTTCCACTTCACAATTATGTGCTAGTTTGTGTTTTGTCTATCACATAAAATCCCAATAAAATGCATTTAACTTTGGGGTTGTAACGTTACAAAATGTGGAAAAGTCCAAGGGGTATGAATACTTTTTCAAGGCAGTGTATGACATGAATACGACATTGCCCCTGAATTTGCCCCCCCCCCCCTCCTCAGGACTGTGGGAAGCAGCTCTCTGATCAGCCAGGCTCCCAGTGCTACCCCCTGGACTCTCACCTCCTCTGCCACTCGTGTCACATGACAAGTGTGCACCGCACACAACCTCCCCTTGCATAGCACACCGTGAGAGATGTCTGAGGACGTGGGATTTGCGCAGCTCTTATGCCCCAGCAGCTCACCGGGGCCTGCTAGTGCTGCACGATGCTCAGTTTTCCCACCAGTATAGCGGCTGAGCCTGTTTGAATACCTATGAAGCCGCAACCCCAGCACATACACATCCAGCTCAGACAGGCGCAGGCGGATGGGGCGCTCAGACAGATGCCCCAATATGTCGGTCAGGCTGAATTTAGACCTACATGCTTCTGTAAGAACCGTGTCACTGATGGGAGACGTGCTGCTTTGAGGTAACATTCTGTAAGGAGTCCTTAGGAACATTTTTGCATGTGTCTAATGACTAAAACAATATGTGACACGGAGGTGTATGTGCTCAGTGTTCAGAGGGTTAGCTGTAAGATATTTTTTCTACTGCTTCAGGTCTACTACCTATAGTTGTCACAAAGGGACTTTTGCTAAGTTTTTTGTTATTAGCAGTTATTTTGCACTTAAGTAAACTTTTCCTTTTTTAAAAAAAAAAAAAAGACTTCTTAAACATTCCTGTGTGTATTAAATATTTAAATTGCTGAAAAGATTGTGTCTTGTCTTGAGGACGCTCCCTCTGCTGGAATCTCTCAGCAAAGAACAAACTCTGCACTTTCTGATAAACATCTGTAGCTTCTTTATGTCACCTGTTATGACTTAAAGGTACTCTATGGTATAATTTATACTTAAACATTTAGTATGTGTTTTTTCAGTGTTATAGTGGTGCAAAGGACCAGCAGTCCCACCAAAAATCATTTACTTCCTGTTTACATGCATGTGAGCAGGGCGAAGCATCCATATCCCACTGGGTGAAGAGTGACTCCTCATTCATCTTTCAAGAGTTTTTGGTTGTGATTACAGTAAGGCCTCATTCATTTGCGAATTCACAGAATTCCGCAAAAATTTTATTGGAACCGAACTTATTTGCATCCGTGATTTTTTCGCACATCTGCGAAATCCCCGAGAAACCCTCCAGAAGTGTTCATGTTTAATTTTCGTAGTAACATAAGTTTTCATGCCTTTAAGTGTAAAATTAAGAAAAATGTACTTAATGAAGATTCTACTGTGTTTTGGGGGAAAGTTCAAGACATACAATATAAATCAGTTAAAAAATCCCTTAAACGTATGGTAACGTTCCTTTATGTACATACTGTACCTTTACAAGATGTGAATCCCATTCGCAAAGTTTTCTCCCTTTGGAATGCTAATGGTTACATAAATATTAGGAGAAAAGTTAATTTACTATTTTGTAATCGTAAGTACACGTTAACATAAATTCAATGCACAAAAATTATTTCTTGAAAGGTGCTAATGTTTATGTACATAGCAAATGCGTCCTGGGTTTCCCTCTCGAGACGCATTTGCTATAAACACTGAAAGGGTTCATTTACTCATTTTACCTTACTGTGAATGCAAAAGAAAACGGCAGCCAGTGCCGTGTTATATGAATTAGTAGGGGTAATATTAGTATACTGTACTGTAAATGTGCTAGTGAGGCAAATATCCATTAGGCGATACTATACTCCATTACCATTTTTAGTGACTCTACCAAACATCTGCGAATTCTCCTCATTTGCGACAGGTTCTGGAACCTAACCTCGTGAATGTCCAAGGTCTGACTGTATTACCCATTTCTGACATGCCAAACACCAAAACCGCAAATAAAACCGGTTGCTGTCAGGTAAATAGCTGCTCAAGTAACATTTTCCTCAAGAAGAATGGCATTCGGTTTACATGTGATATCTTAGGAAGCAAACTGACCAAAATATTTCACATAGCCATGACTGATACTCGGTAACTCTCTGTTCTGAGTGCCCTACTGCTATCATTCTGGGTTTTGGAAAGTTAGCGGTGACACAGGATGGCATGGTGAGTACTCTCTCCTCCCACCCTTGCTGTATGTGTGTGGATTTTTCTGCAGTTAAAACAGGCTGTTAGGTGAACAGGTGTCTGGTCATTGATGGAGTGGATGGGGCTTTATCAATATGCATACTTGACCTTTCTTGTGTACTCACATACCCATCTGATGCTATGTTCCACTGCCAAAGTACAGTTCCAATACTCAGGAGCAGAAGTGTGGGGGACAGTAAAGATCCCCAGATATCAAAGATGAATGGGCTGCATCCTCACCAGAGAGAACATTCCTGTGATTCACTGAACCCCAGGTTCGCTTAGGACGCAAGTTAGGAAGAGCGCTCTTGCCAGGAGCATAAGTACAATCTTTCCCTGCTTGGTATTAATTTTTTTTTTTTGCTGCTCTTGCATGGTGGGTTTGCTTCCTGGCTCAGTGTGACCCAGTTCAGGATTTTTGGATGGCACCATATGACAGGCTGTTGTGACTGTGCACAGGTCATCACTGGTTCAATATAAAACAATCCTGGCAAGCTATCACAAAAAAAGGCAATAAATCAGACTCATACACACTCAAATCTTTAATTCTTTGTACATTCAACACTTACCGGAAAAATATCAAACTCAAATAAACTATTCATACTAAAATAATTAAAAAATATTAAAACAAATTTTCTAGGACTCCACCCTCAGTGACATGGAGGGGGGGCTCATTACAGGTCCATTTCCCAAAAAGCATCTGTTTTACAATGCTCACGTTCTGAACATACTGTCAGTGCATCCCTGCAACAGGTCTGAGAACCAAACAGAACTTTATTCCATTAAATTCCAGGACACTGATGACACACTGGAAAGAGAGACTTTTAGTGAGACCTCTCACTTCACACTCCAGTGAAAACTGTACATAGTTTTTGGCAGAGAATGATGGTAGAAAGATGCTGAGAGCTGCCACATGCCCCAACAGGCAGAGTGTGACGGGTATGATCCAGCAGGACACAGCAATAACAGTTATGACAGCAAACGGCTCATGCCCATTACAATGAGCTTGGACCATAACACACAAAAAAGACAAATTCTCATACTGATGGCTAGTGGCTGAAAGAGGCAGGGAATTAAAAAAAAAAATGATAAAGCTGTGGTGGACAATAAAAGCCAAGGTGTGTTTTGAACACAGCATAGTAAGCAAGGAGACGTGTGCTCCCCCCCTTTTTGGTTTAGAAGGACATGGGGGGCACATCATGTGGGTAAACAGAAGATCTCCTCAGGAGAGGCTGGGGCTTTGCATGGCCACTGGGTGGCAGTAGTGGACAGAAACAGGGATATTGAAAGAAACTGGAAAACAGGATGATGCCCTTCCCACCTCAAAATGGAGGCGGGAGGGAGTGAAGGAAAAGACGGTGTCAAAAAATGCTCACGATCACAGTCTGTCCTGTGGTCACCCTTCATGTCGGCTGACTTGGCGTATTGCCATGCTCACCGGCGCCGCTCCCTGGCGGGGGGGTTACTGCGGCTGCGTGAGCGCCGACCCCCTGCCAGCATCCCCGCACCACTGCCCCCTGCTTTGGGCTCTGGCCCTCTGCTGCGGTGGCTGTCTCGCCGCTTGTCCCCCTCCCTGTCACGACCCCGGTCCCTCTCCCTCTCACCCGCTGCCCCCGCCCCACCGCCAGGCGCCGCCCCTCCTTCTTTCTCCCTGGCCTTCACCCGCTCCTTGCGCTCCTCCTCCCGCTTTTTGTCCTCCTCCTCCAGCAGCTTCTTCCTTTGCTTCTCTCTCTCCTTCATGCGTTCAGCACGCTCTGCTTCTCTCTGTGCTGCCTGTGGGGCCGAGGGAGAAGGTCACCGATGAATTTCATTGGTTAACACTGTGTCCAACGGCAGACGCCATACAGTGAGGTGCAGTAAACCCATACGTGCAAAGGCGCAGGAATCACTTGCCTGTTCCTCAGTGAGCGGGAGCCAATATATACAGGGAGCTGTTTTGGTTTTGCAGAAGAGATCATCTAGCAGCTTGGCTGGAGGCTCCTCAGGGGCCTTTTCTGTAACCATGTGGAGATAATCAGACCACCAACACCCCCCAGGACCACAAAGCCAGGCAGTGCTGCAGTGCAGCTCACCCTTCTTATCCGTCTTCCTCTCCTTGCTCTTGGCTCTCTCTTTGCGCCTCCTCTCCCTGTCCCGTGATCGGGAGCGCCTTGGCCCTCCTTCCCGCTCCTCTCTCGGCTTGCTGAACTCCCGGACCTTGTCGCGGTCCCACTCACGCTCGGCTCGCGTTCTCTCCCGCCGCTCCATCTCACGCTCGCGCTCCGCCCACTGGTCACGCACCACGGCGGCGCCCCGGTCACGCTGCCGCTCGGGCACCAGGGGGGCCAGCGTCCCGGGCCGGGCCAAGGGCGCTGGGGGGGCAACAGGAGGAACCCCACGCTCCTCCTCTGCACTGCGCTCCACCGTCAGGAGGCCCCTGTGAAAGTCCAGCTGGGGGAGGAAGGCAACGACAAAAGAAAAATGCAGCTCCAAAGACCACAGGCTGAAGTATCCTCTTCCCAGCTTTTATTTTTACCAGAGATCGTTTGACATTTCTCAGAAATGTCAGGCGAGAGGAAATCAGAGCTGTGAGACACTGAAGGATGGTGGATGGAAAAAAAATATCATTACGAGAAACGCAAGCCTCACCTCTTCCTGCTCAGCGAAGTCCACACTCAGGAACTTGGGGTTGCTCTGGGGCCACTTCACTCCATGCAGTGCCGTGCGAGTGGCTGCCGCCTCCTCTGTGCTGGAGTACTGCAAACGAGGAGAACACCCACAATTCTCTTGGACTTCTCTTTCTCCTCTATTAAAAATTGTTACATTAGTATGCAAAAGCTGATCTCTTTGCCACACAGAAAATCGATGCAAGCATGTCACCAACCGAATAACAATGTCCAGTAGCATGCTAATGAAACATGAATCACGGTGCGGGGAAACGGCAGGAGACTCACTGTCACATAGCAGTGGGACTTGATCTTGTCAATCCAGAAGCCCTCCTCCACCACGCTGCCAGTTCGGTTTAGCAACTCTTTCAGCTGTCCCAGGGTGAAAGGTCGTACCTACACGACAGAGGTCAGGGGTCACAACTGCACCAGATGTAAACAATTCTGTAAAGTGATTATGGGCTGGTAGTGGGCAGGCCAATAACCAAGCAAAACATCCTCACCAAGTTACAGATATGGACAATGTTTGTGATTTTGCCACGGGGCGGCGAGGGCTGCTTGGTGGATCGGACTGGATCGTCGATGGTGATGGACACCCCAGACTTCTGCTGGCTAATCGAGCGACGCACCAGCGAGTCACTGGGAATCACTGTAAGAACATCAGTGGTGGGAAAATGAAAACAGCGTCACTAACACATGGTCAATAGGCCTAATACAAAGTCCACAGCAGGCACATAAACCCCACCAGCTCAGTGGGGCTGAATTTCCAGTTGCCCTTTGAGTTTATATATTCGGAAAATATTTTCATATTTTCCGAATGGCTGGATCTATCACCATCTATAGTACGCCAACACGAATAATGGCAGTAATAATAATAATAATAACAATAATAATAATTGATACTTTATTAATCCCCGTAGGGAAATTGTCTTTTTTTACGCCTCCCTCAACTTGCTCTTCGCAGAGTAAGTTGTCCGCGAAGGGCTGCCACCTGTAGCGGCACCCAGGGAGCTGGGGGTTGAGGCTGGGTTTGAACCGGCGACCTTGTGATTACAAGCACACAGGCTTAGCCCACTGAGCCACACGCTGCCCCAGTATTGTTAGTATCAACGTTTACATCAGCACTTTTACATCAATGAATACCACAATATATGTTTTAATGAAAACCAAATTGGCAGAAAAGCAGGTAACTCAGTATTGCGTCTACAGGTATCTGGCTTTAGATGGTCCAAGTGGGTATGGAATTAATAAAACCAGACAAAAACTAAAACACACCTTTCTTTAAGTCAGCCTCTCGAATACTAGGTGCTTGTGTTTCCATGGAAACCTCTGAGGAGCCATCCTTGGCCTCCTCAACGACTGTCCTAGCACTTTCTGACCGCTCATCTTCCTCTTCCTCCTCCTCCTGATCCTTCTGTCCATTCTCCTGGTTCTCAGCTGGTACCACCTGAGAGTGGAAATTGTAGGTCGTTGACAGACTACCCATAGATATCACCACCGAATGGCCCACAGTCAACAGTGACTGACTGCAGTTAGAAAATCCACGACATTCTTTGCAAGGCATCATCTAGCAAAGGTAAGATGCAAGTCAGGTGAGATGCTCACAGACTACTGTTTAAATGTGAACCAGTCAGCAAATCTTAAAAGTTGTGGGAGTTTCATCTGCATCACAGATCTGCAACATCCCTGAAAGGCACGAGACACACAGTACATCTAATCTAAAGGATCTCAAGGTGTACCAAGCAACATACCTGTGTTACAGTGCGGCGTATCTTAAGACCTTTCTCCAGACCTTGGTCTCCCTGGTCACCCCGTTCAACACCCTCATCTCCTGACAAGTGGCCTTCATCTGGGTGCAGTTCGACCACTGCCTCCTGGCTCCCTGCACCCGTGGCTGGCTTGATGTCTGGGATCAGTGACTGGGGTAGAGAATGCTGATTAGCAGAATCATCTTTAACACTTTACATATATAAAGTGAGCAGTGATTTAACATCGCATGCTTGCCCTGATGTATTAGAGCACCAATGTGGAAGCCATGTACCTTTAGAGAGTCAGTGGTGATGCTGATCGATGGCTTCTTGGCTGTCACTGCAGTACTAGATCCCCATCTCCTCTTTCTGGCTGCTTGACCACCAGACTCTGGCTCTAGCAGACCCCCTGGAGAGGGCAGTGTGGGAGTGGCCCCCCCAACACTGGCCACGGAGGGCTTACTAGCTGCTGAGAGGCAAAGATGGATAAGCAGAGACATTTCCCAGCCTCTAGCTTTATCAGAACAAGCAAACCACATACAGCAAGAGAGAGGGGACATAAACAAGCAGAAGCCAAGGAATTTTTAGAACGTTAAAACATGAACGATGACATCATCATCTTCAACAAATAGTATAGAAAGCAGAGGAACTTGCAGACAGGACATCCATGAGAGAATGCAAAATCAGCTCAGCTCAAACGTAATCTCCGTTTGTTCTGTTTGCTATGCGGAGACTAAGAAGAGTGTGGCGAGCTGGCAGGCATACTCACTGTTCAATGAAATCTTGCGGGCAGTAAATGCTTTTGGTGTGGTACTCTGAAACAAAGAGCAGATAAAACAAAAAGACCCCGGAGTGGGGGGAAAAATGAGAGCGAGAACAACAGGGAGGAACCGGGCAAATGGACAAAGACGGTGAGAGAGAGAGAGAGAGAGAGAGCGCACAGCTATCAATAAAAGCGCAGATAGAAGGGGCACTGGGGTGGGGGCTGAATCAGAGCTGCAGTGATTCCAGGCACACGTTCCTCCCAGGCAAACACTCCATGTTTCTCAGCCTGCTGTCAACAAAATATAAGCCTCTGCGCTGCCTCAACATGTGCATCTACAGCTGAGAGATGGTGCATAATCACCATAAGTATGCAAATATTCTTGCTCGGGTCGTGTTCACAGAGCACATCTGACGTCAAATGAGATGTGAATATGGGCACTTGCAGTGCAAAAAAAAAAAACAGCATTTTAAATGCGCATTGTTAAGCCACTGTCTTCTCTTTCAAACCAGCAAAAGCTAAAGTGTCAGGATTACATAAAATGGTGCAGTACGACTAATGTGCGAGTGAATCTACAGCATAATGTTGGATGCAAGTGTGAGTTTTCAGAATCTCATAAACCCTACAAGAAAGAGATCAACTGAAGAGTGATATATCAAAACACCTGGGAGGAAAGATGAGGCACTAGAACAACTGTCGCTCTGATGACAAGCATCAGACAGCGGGTACTGCAGTTCAAATTCAAGAAATGATTCAGTGAGGTACCCAAGTCACCAGACTCTGCTGAGGTTACGAGCAGGTCCACATAAAACACAGAAATCAATGTGGAGTTTAGCAATATGCGCTTATAGTTAAATTAAAACTGCAGTAACCATAATTTTTATACTATCCATTATGTTTAACATATTGCAGTTCCCTTTATTTTTGTAGCAAAGATCTTTATCAATTAAGTATATATTTTAAAAGGCAAACAGTAAAAGGAGATAAAATGACAAAGTTATTTCCTGATACCATTGACACCTGATCCTCACTTGCTTGGCTATGGCCCAATCGCATGGCTGTGTGTACTGTATCTAGCCAACAAGCGTCCAATCAGAGGTAGTTGAGGAGTGAGGGCAGGACTCTGAGTATGCTGACAGGCCGTCTGACAGGAACTGCTCTTTTGTTTTTGAGGGGATGGAATGTTCACAATTAACTGGCTTTTGTAAATATCTTCTCGTTTTGCAAGCAACAGGCGAGTCTTGTTTGAGGAAGAGGTGGTGTTAAAATGTCCTGCACCCACCAAACCCCAATATGGGCATGTGTCAGTCTTTTTACTGTCCCTTTGACTTCATCTGCGCTGCAGTTACATGAGATCAGTCTGATGAACTGGGCTGTGTTCCATCCTGTGGCTCACTGTGCCCTGTCCCAGTTCCTTCATCACTCGGTGAGTCTTTTGCTCTCAGAGAAAGGACTGCACCCTCGTCTCCACATTCCTCACACACTGGCACTTTTGTCGCAGCAGGTTGACAAGCTGTAAGTGGGATCCAGTACAACTCAGAGTTCAGTTTTAGAAAAGGTCAGGCCATGGATATGGGAAAAAAAAAAAACCTAAAAAATTACTCCATGGCAACCATGATTAGCAACCAGATGGACCATTCAGAAAGTGGCCGGTTTGTAAAAAGCTGAGAGAGGCCCAGGGTTGGCGCCACTCTAAAGCCTCTGAAGAGGGAAAACAACAATTGGAAGTACAGAGGGAATGTCCTGGTAGATTACCTTCTATCTGGACAATGTGGATAGACAGGAAAAAGTCCATCTGTACATTTGAAGAGACCATACTCTAGCCACACGGCCCAATGAATCCAGTGTTTTTTTGTTGTGGCTGAGGATATAATCAAATTCTTCTTTCCCTTGCTATTCCAGTACAAGGAAGGCAACACTTTCCTCGCACCTCAGGTCCATCAGCAGTATTCCATTATGCCAGTTTTTCTGGTTACCAGTATTGGTATCTGGTTACCATACTAGTATGGGCCAAACCTCCAACTGGATTGGAGTATTGTTTTGGTCTCTCACTGCACTGGGCCAACAATAGTCCAACAAGTGCTGACAGTTGTAATCCAGTGAGAGTGGAGAGAATTTATAATGGTTCAAATGCAGCAGCCAGTTCAGCTGAAGAGCTACCCTCCACAGCTACAGAAGCCCACACAGTCGGGCAGAATTTCCCGGAACATTTTCTTGCAAAGACCCCAAAAACTGAGCTAAAACAAATTAGCTTCGCATTAATTCCTTTAGAAACTGATGGAATTCGATGGTGCGGCTTGGTAACCCTCAGTCCAGAGATGTCAACTGTCCAAACTGTGATAGAAAAGTCCATTTGTAAATCCCTGGCATGGCGGACACCATGGCATACACTTTCCAAAATATGACAAAACCCTGGTGCTGCTGTAATCATCATATATATGGGGCTCTGGTCCAGTAGAGGCAAAAGCACAGTTCACATGACAATCAGCAAAGGCTGATGCTGATGCCCCACAAGTGCTTTCCTGTAGTGTGCAGAGGGCAGGATTTCTTGCATGCCATGCAAGAGGCTGCACTGGGAAGGCCCCCCTCGACAACAGGCAGCACTTCCCTTTCACAGGAGTCCAGCTGACAGCTCCTGCTTGCAGCGTGGGCTCAGCTGAGAAGAGTTCTGGCAGTCTCCCTCAGCCGTGGTGCTTGGGACCTTGCAGATAAACTCAGTGCAGACTCAGGGGCCTAGATCAGGTACAGCCAAGTTGCTTGGGTATAGCGGAACAGGTGTAGTAGGTGAAGTAGTAGAGGTAGTGCGCAGGTACCAATTGGGGCAATGGAAGAGGCATGAGCACCTTACAACAAAGCAATCAATGGGGTTTTAAACATCAGCCACAGGAAAAAAATTGTACAGATTTAGAGTCCTACGGAATAACCCCATCATGACTAAAAACAGCTTTCAGCCCTAACTTCACATTTCTTAAATTACACACACACACTAGCATATACACTCTTTTACAGGATGGGTAACAAAACCACCCCCCACCACCCCCCACCCACTGCTCCTTAATGTTTTTTGCATTTCTTCCATGAGGCACCCATCTGAACTAAGGAAGGGCAGACTCTTAAAATGGCATCAAAGATTTGAATGCATTAGCAATCACAGCTGAAGTAATCTCCCCACCCCACTTTACTATGGCCAGCTGAGACAAGGTAACATCTGAGAGAACACTGCAGCTAAGCTGGATTATTTTTTTGTGAATATCATTAATGAATTCTGCCCACCTTGTGAAATCCCTCACTATCTATATACAGTCATACTGAATATTAAAAATGCATTATAGAACTCTGCTTCTGCCTAATAGCCGAATGTGTAGGTTTTTGTTGGTGTGTGGGAGGCCTCCTGGTTATGCAAGACAAGAAAAAGTTGTAAATTTAACAGAGAAAGAAAAAAGGAAAAGGTGGTGAAAATGAAAGAATGAAAGCTGCGTGGAAAAGATGGAACAAATGTTTCCTTTTTGCCGAATGGCTTATAGTTCAGCAGTTATCCTCCCATGAAATTATGCTAAAGCAATAAAATGAAAAACATTGTGGCTACATGTTCTGCCAAACTATGTGGTTCCTATTAAGGTTTCAATTCAAAGACCACAAAAAATAATTTTAACTGTCTGCCTTTCTATGGAGTCTTGTGTACAATTTCCCTCACTTTTCCAAACACATGCAAGCACACAGCCCCGTAGTAACTTTTGGCCACACCTAATACCACTTCAACCACTGGAAGTCTTGTCTGACTGCAGTGTCACAGTACTGTCTGTTGCAGATAGAGTCAAAGCTCCTCTGGAGTACCCAGTATACACAGCTGGATATTCAAACCAAACTCAGCCACATGCTTGCCAGCCCCTCCACAGCCTTACCTCCTCTGAGCGGCTCTCTGCAGCCCCATGGCCATCTGAGCGAGGCTGCACGCCTGCACCCTCAGACTCCAAGGGTGCCTCGCCCTGCACTGCAGTGTCAGCTGGCTCTGACATGGCAGCCTGCTTCAACTCCCTGGCAGAAGGACACAGAGAAAGCAGGAGATTGCAGAGAGCAAGTACAAGTGATTGCAGTTTGAGCAAACAAGGAACCAATGCATGGGAGGAGGAGGCACGGGCAGGAAGGAAGAGCCATCCATCCATCCGTCCGTCCGTCCGTCCACCTGCCATCTGTTTATAGAGTACAAGAGTGGGCCACAAGACTGTCACAGGCAGAACATAGTGCAATGCTGAGGTAGACCCTGGACAGGATGCCAGTCCACACGGAACACACACACTGCAATTTGGACATGCCAATCTGCCTAACTGCATGTTCTGTAAACGCAGAAGGGACCAACACAGGAAGATCATGCGAAATACACACACACAGATAGTGCCCAAATTTGGAGGCGTAAATCTGCAGCACTAACCACTAAGCCACCATGCCAGCCCAGAAGGATACAGCATAACATGTATACACACAGATATACTTTTCTTACACTGTACAACATGTCAACAAACCAATGCTTAGGTCACAGAAAATCTTTGCTATTTACTATAGGAGCATTGGGACACACGTCAGTATACAGAGTGCAAGGACAGTAAAGGAAACAGGGACGACCCGGCAGCTGAGACTGAGTGTGTGTAAACCAAGATCCAGAAAGGCAGAGACACACAGAAAAGAGAAACGAAAAAAGAATGGAACCAGAGAGGAGAGGAAGGGAGCAACTCAGACCAGGGATCTGGGTCATTCCACCTCAACACACTATAAATAACCATACCAGCCAGCCATCCGGCACCAGACTTACACTATGTATACACATGCTTTAAGTGAGCTATACAACTATGGAAAAGACAAGGGAACTGAGACAATCACTCACCCCTTAAAGGTCCATCTTCTATCTAACAGGACTAGTCAAACACAATACTCAGCATTTCAAAATGAGGCTTCTCACCGCTGGGAACAAATCAACTAACCTAGCACTGGAACTGAAACCTTGGAAATCGATGCAACCTAACAAGGAGCCCAGCAGTTCTGTTTGGTTTCTCATAGGGCAATCATAGTTCCTGGGGGTGGGGGATGAGCAAAGATGAGAGGATCAGGCTGAGTCTGTGAGCTAAGGAACAAACCTAACTGTCCATCTCAGGGGATTAATTACTGAAAAGGGAGGCAAGATGAGCCATTTCAGAGAGTCTCCTGTAAATGATACTTCCCCTTCCATTGTGTCAAAGCAGGAAGAACATCCATGAGCAACTGGAAACTACTATACACCAGATGCATGGAATATGGTGTTAACACACAACCATGGATAGAAATACACATCTTTGACATGCAGGAGTCCCGATACAAATGTCATACGTTTATCAGTAATGATTCCCGGGTTCTTTCAGCCATTATGGCCACAGAAAAAGGTGTGTGCGTGGGTGGGGGGGATAAGAAATATCTCCTTCACATGGGGCACAATAGGACAGAGGCAGCCATGTCACTGGAGACAGGACTAAAGAACATCAAGAGAACACAAACCCATAAAAAGTCTATCAATCAAACAGGCAGCCCCCCCTTCAATGCTGGGATTAAGGCCTCTGGTTCTTAAAACAAAACCAGGTGCACACAAGTGCTGAACATATCAAAATATTTTTGATTTCAGCCAAAGGTTAGTGTGTTTATTAAATTTGGTTGCATGGGGAATCTTGACAATCTGAAAGAAAAGACACAGGTTACACAGTGCTCACTTTACCTGGTCTGGTAAAATCTGGAACTATGGCACTAGAATTTAGTGATTGTCATTGTTGAGAGACCACAGCACACAACAATGAAATATGTCCTCTGCATTTAACTCATATGTGACAATGTGACATAGCAGGGGTCAGCTAATTCAGTGCTTGGGGGCAGTACCTTGCTCAGGATACCTCAGTGGTGCCTTGGTGTTCAGGGATTCGAACCTGCAATCTATTCAATTACAAGTGCGCATCCCTAAACATTAAGGAGCAGTAGATCTTAATGAACGTGGCCAAATACATTCTTTTTCTGAAGAAATTTTGATCTAATTATTTCAAGATCAAATTATTTCCTGAAAATTCTTAAGTAGCAAACAATATTAAATATTTGCAGTTCAAATTGCTGTTTACACCAAACCCTGGAACAAAATGTAAGCAATGCACAGCTCAGACTACTGGTAGCGCCCTTATTATTTCCACAGCTCTCCGATGCTATGAAGTGCCATAAGACTGAAAGGACTGAAATGTCCAGCCTTGGGTGTCACACCTGCACACCACCACCACCCGCAACAGAAAACTCATACTCCGCAGCTATGAAAAGTGGTTCAGCTAGACTTGCTCACTTTTCAGATTGCTGAAACATGAAACTTAGGAGAGGATTCTGAAGAACATGCAGTTTTCTACAAATCTATCTCACAGGAATTTTGTGGTAAAAGACTAGGATTTCCCATTAGCAAGTCTTGTATTTCATTTGCACTGGGAATACAATGCTGAAGAAACAAACTATTCTAGCAGTTTTAAGAGCGAAGACAATGAGTGGCATACTGACTGAAAAGACTACAGCACTGGCCAAGGGGAATTAAAACATACTTCCAGGTTTCAGATTACTCAGAATGTACACTTAGCATTAATTTAACAACAGCCTGTTGTTCATAGCCATGCGTCAATAGTATTTTAATAGTTCTTCCAGATCCATTATCGACAGCGAAAAATATCCCAGTAATCATTGCTGGAAATGCGTGCATAATGTAAAATATAAAATTAATATTAGAACACCACGTCGCACTGTAGCAGCACAGCAAGAGCACGCATCTCACGCCCTTCCGCGGGGCACAGACACCAGCAGTTCTCAAGGAATACCGGTGACCCCCCTTCCAGCGATCTCCCCTTCCCCCAACTCCCCCACCCAAACCCCTATGTTCTCACACACACATAAATGCGCCACGTTACCTGCGACTAAAAATAAACCGTCAGAAAATAAAGTACACGGGACGGCTGCAATGAAAGGACGTTCAAACCAGAAAAAGTAGAAAACTGCAGACAGCCACGGACGAAGGGAAACGCCGTTTGTGCGCTATATCTCCCTCACCTCCTACCTCGCCAGCTTACCCGTTTTTGTTGCTTTCAGACAGCATATTATATGGCCCAAACTCTAAACCGTAACGTACGGCCAGAATCTGCGCCTCCAACTAAAGCGACTGCGGTTCTGCTCGAGAAGAATTGCTCTTGTTTGGGTCGCAGGATTGTAGGCTGCGTCGGTATCAGTGCGAGCGAACACGCACGACGGCCATATTGGATAAAGCTAGAGAAGGTCTGAGGAAAAGGAGAGCAAGAGGGCGAGGACCCCATCTCCTCTCAGCCACACCGGCAGTGAGGCCGGCCTCACAGAACGCCTGACGATAAATACCACCGCGGAACTAATACGCACCGCGTTAATATCACTAAACTATACGGGTTTATTCACTAAAAGCGGAATTTTAACGTGAGATCGAGAATATTATGCCACGTGACCGAAAAAAACTTATCCTTAGTGAAGAAACGTACATCACGGGGTAAACACAGCTGCACAGCAAATGTGTACCTAGCACACGACCTTAGACAGTACATATATTACGTCCAAATAAGTTCGTTACGACGACAGTTTAGGTCTAAAGTAACCAGAAGTAACCAGATTAGTGTCGGATACAAAATTCCCTTTCCGTGTTTGTCTCCTTGTATTAAGAAGCATCAAGTTCATTACATCACCAGAACAGATTGATTTAAGAATGTGTGTCCGCTTTTCATTTATCTTCCGAATGCTTAAAATAATTCACGTGAACTCGTGAAACGGAGCAATTCATTTCCACAAGGATTCATAGAAGTCTCCCCCCGAGAGTAATAGTTTCTCTATCGATTATTTTTACCATTACGTGTAACGATGAGGCATATTCTCGCAAAACTGAGGAAAACACCGAAATGATTTATGACGTTAAAAATTGCACCCAAAATAATCCTAATGTGTTTCGATCGGTCACTCAGAGGGCTCCATGCTCGTACAATTATTCGATAGTAGATGGGATTAGTTATAACTGTCCAGTTCCTAGAAGTCAGGGCCCGTACTCACAAATCATCTTAAGGCTAAAAGTATCTAAACTCCTAAAAAATAATGAGCGCGTCACTCCTAAATGTTGGACTCCCAATTTTTGTTTGACTAAGAGCAATTCACAAAGTCCCTTAACGCTAAAACTAGCACCTAACTCTGGTAGAACTAGAAAGTAGGACCGATTCACAAACAGTCGCAAAATGGCTGCAGTCAATCCACGTCGCAATGTCATGGAAACATTAAACGAACGCTGAATTACTTAAAGGATACCGCCTCAGTCCGGAGGGAATAATGATTGCTGTGGAGCTTGTGAGGGATGTAATAACAGCTCCAACAAACCGAAAAAACCCATTCATATACAATGCAAAACACTTATAGTGATAACAGATTTTTTTTCTTTTGGCATCAGGTTTATCACAATCCAATTGAAATTTGTATGTTTATTACACGAGTATAAAGTAATAAAACGAATGTAGTTACATACTGGATTTTATTGACTCGTTCAACATACAGTACAGCTGTTTAAAAAGTTTTTCAAATTACTGAACTGTGTATAATTCAAATACGCTATAATCAGGTCAGGTCTGAATGTAGTTTCGTTGGCTCGGTTTTGGAAGTTTTTCATAAGCTTTGATAAGTGTATTTGTCATTGAGAGATAATCACAATTTTTCCCGTCATATTTTCTATGCACGCAGTATGAGCCTCAGGTAGCTAGCCAGAAGCTGACGCCTCACCATGCCAATAACCTCAGTGGTGGAGGTCACCAAATTTTTCTTGGGAAAAAATCAGCAGGTTTTTACATCCCT
>JAODLD010000016.1:17400723-17422430 GCA_026781065.1 Mormyrops boulengeri
ACACACACACACACACACACACACACACACACACACACACACACACACACACACACACACACACACACACATTCAGGTGTGCTCTTCACTGTAGGTTTGGCACAGGACCCTTTTAGGATCACTGCACTCTGTGTGCGTAGGCCGGCACTCATCTCTCCTTTCAGGATGGCAGAAGCCGATGGGGGGCCTCTGTCCATTTTCATGGGCCTCTACCAGAACCTGGGGTGCCCCAGTCACATGGTGTCATAATCAACTGGTCATCATCACGCACCACAGACACGTAGCGGTTAGACAGGTCTGCTTCACATTGCTGACACATACGTCAGCCATTAAAAACTGTGGCTGGAAATGCATGGTGTCTAAGTTATTTCTGAATCCCATAATAATAATAATGACAATAATAATAATAATAATACTAATAATAAATGACATTGTACATAATGATGGCAGATCTTTGTCATTCTACTTTAAGCAGTAGAAATTTCTAGCCTTTTTTATCCACCTGCCTTGTAACAGATTTTTGCAGGTCCTGTTTGGGCTGTATTTGGATAAACTGGTGTGTTTTGCCATGACATTATTTGTGGGCTGTATTCATATCACAGTGTTTGTCTATTCCATGTCTTAAAATAGCACACAGTATATTGTATTCCATGACAGAATAAACAGGAATTATGTAAAATATGTCAAAAAGCCAATTTCACCGAAAAGGGGAAAAAAGAATCATTCTACCGAAAAATCTGATGGGAGCCTAAATGTTACAGGTACCACAACAAACGCATTGCCCAATTATGCTGGTAAGCCTGTCTTGCTACAAGGCAAAAGGTATTTTTTTTTCAAAGGAGCAGTTCCCACTACCCAAATAGGGGCAGCCACAAATATACATTTAAATTGATACAAATTTTTCATGGGGGACTGGCGAAGTTTACTCGGATACATTTCCAATAAGGAAGTGTCATTATTTTTTCAATTACTTCCATCTGTCGTAGGTGGCATGAGGGGCCGTACCTGCCGTGGGGGGGGGGGGGGGGGGGGGGCGGGGGTTGCTGCGGGGGGGGGTGGGGGGGCAGTTGTGGTGGGGGGATGTGCTGTGGTGGCTGCTGCTTGCGTCTGGACCTTTCCCGTTGGGGAGGCAGGCTGCAGGGGGCTGGGCTCTGCTTGGGACCACGCCTCGCAGCCCCGACACCCCACTCCTCATCGGCATCACTCTTCTCATCATCCTCACTGTCATCCTGGCTAAGACTGGAGCGTCCAAGCTGTGGTGCGGACGCGGAGGCAGCGCTGGCCGGGCCCTCCCGCTCAGGCTCCCCGACGACACGCACAGACAGCGAGGCCACGGCGCGAGGCGGCTCGTCGCGGCTCAGCCGGCTACTGGAGGAGCGCCGGGCCCTGCCCCCAGCCTCGAGGGCTTCCTGGGAGCCGAAGGCAGAAGGGGCTTCCGTCTGTTTAGCCTGAGCCGACTGGATCAGTGAGCGACGGGTACTGGGACGCGTGAGCACAGCCGGGGTCATGGCACCTTCCACCTCCTCTCTGCCTTGGACAGGGGTCGCCTCCAGTTCACCTCCCCCTCCATCCTCCTCCTGGCCTAAAAGGGCACCTGACGGCAAGGAGGGCTGCCGAACCAGAGGAAACGGGAGTGAGGTCCTGCAGCACGTTACATCTGACACTCAGCGGATTACATTTATGTAACTAAAGAATTCAAGTAATAAAATCACTGGCAGATTTGTTATACCCGCCGTCCTATTTCAAGTCAGTCAAGTCAAGAACAAATCAACAAAGAAGCACAATTAATAATATAATTTAAAAGGGAAATTGGACAAGCTGCGATTGGTTGGAGTTTTTCTTCACGAGGCTCACCTCCACCGAACAGGAAGTGAGGTTGCTCTCCTCTTGATCCTCCTCTGGAGCTGCCTGACTGTCCATCTCTGCAGGAGGGTGAAAGGTTAGAGGATGCAGAAGCTATCACCAAAGGCTTGATTAATGGAAGCATGCTGGATGTTCTCCTCAGAGCACACTGCACCAGTGTGAGAAGGCAACTTCAACTCACTTACACCCAGACAGATATATAGTCCATCTGGTGCATCGGTATTAGCATGGCAGACTCATCACTGGAGAAACTTTTCTTTACTAATTGAACCTCCCTCTATAACTAAAGGTGACCAATACCAAAAACCACACATACCTTCTCCTAAAACACGGCTGCCCAACACAGAAAACCAGGTCCTTCAGCAGAATCTCAGTATGAGAGGCAGCTGTGCTTAGACGCTACTGAAGGGCCTGATTATCTGTATAAGGTGTGTTAAATTACGGCTGCAGGGTGGTAGATCTCCAGGAGCAGGGCTGGGCAGCCCTGTTTGAAAATATTAAGGCTATTCTAATCATTCTGTTAAGCTTGTGGTACTTTTGGTACTGACATTGGTTTTCCACTGGCATAAAGACTGGTATCAGCACTGAAGATCACAACGGAAGGCAGGTATTTTGTACTGAATTTGAAAAATGGCTAGTATATTATAGGACTGGATGATGAGCGATATTAATACCAACATTGTATGTTATGCACATGCAATTCTTGTACATCACAAGAACCGTGATAGCTAGGCTGAGAACCGGCTTTTTTCACGCCTTCATACTGTACAGGCATTAAACATTTTTACTTTTTCATAGCAGAGAAGAAAAAAAAGAAAAGAAAAAAAAAAACATACCAAACTTTAATTTTAAATAAATTTAAAGTTTAGCTCCACTACTTTTGCATGACTGCTGCATGTGTTCTCTGAGACTATCATGATCATTTTCATCCTTGCCATTTAAAATCACTCCTAAACGGCTTTGTGAGAAATGTATTATGAACTTATTCTTTTGTTTTAAAAATAACCCAATAATTATGACAAAATCATATTTGGAAATTTTCCAATATCGTGCAGCCGTAGCATATTATACAAAAAATTTAATTTATTTGTTGTCATGCCATCCTGATCTTGTGGTATGTGTTCTTCCAAAAGGATCGCAATTAAACCTTGGGTCTCTTCATTTGTCCACACATCAGTTAGCACTTTTTTTTCTTTGTTTATTGTTTTTTTCTGAGTTCATACCTTTTTTTCAAGACAGTGGTTTTATTGTGTTTTAGATGCAGGCTATTTGCATAACCAATCGACAAAGCAAGAGTGTCCCAGCAAAGAAAGTACCACCCCAAAAGTACGGAAAATGTACCCCAGCTAGTTTGATACTTTTAGTACTGATTCTCGAGCAAAAGTCAATGGAAAAGTACCAAAAGTTCCTTAATGAAAAAGTACCGTGCCAAATGTACAGTACCTGGCTCAGTGGAATAGAACCCAAGGTGGATTAGCACAGCAGGCAGCGCAGATACAAAGGAGGCAACAAGACACTGAGTAGAAGCAATGTAAATAGGAGAAAAGGGGCGTACTTGGCTTCTCACCGTTGGCTTCGGCCGCCTCCCTGGCCTCTCGCTCCAGTCGTTGCCTGAGAAGCTCCTGCTGTTTGGCCAGGTACTGCTTTATGAAGCTGTTCTGGCTCATCTCTTCCCCGATCTGCGACACACATATGACGTGGAAGCAACAAAGAACTATAAATCTTAGGCTTCTGCTTCATAGCAGAGCAAACCTGCTTCTGAAACAGTAACCAAAATTTAAGGCGCAAGATCAGAATAATCACAATCATAACTAATATGGATAACTGCCTTTACATAACTAGTTTGTAAGTTGAAGGTAAGTTCATATACCGGGTAGGAAAAAATACGCATGGTTTGCTTAAGCAAGACCAATACACAGTGGGGACCTCACCTGAGAATTGGGCTGCAGCCCAATGTGAGGGGTGGAGGTTCTCTGCAAATTCTCCAGCATGAGAGCCTGAAACAAGCAAGATTAGCATATTAGCCTAAGACACATACCCCACCAAGCTCCAGAAATGCACATCTTACAAAAGCAACATGTCCGCACGGCTTACCGTGAACAGTGAACAATGCACACTGCCAGGGCCATGTGGAATATAAAGGAAAAGCAGGTATGGTGTACTGTATTTTAGGTTCTCCTCAGAGCACACTGCACCAGTGTGAGAAGGTAAGTTCAACTCACTTACACCCAGAGAGACACACAGTCCATCTTGTGTATCGGTATTAGCATGGCAGACTCATCACTGGAGAAAATTCTCTTTACTGACGACCTTCCTCTGCACATAAAGGTGACCAATACCAAACAACTTATTACCACAAATATTAAGACAATTCTAAGATTTCTGTTAAACTTGTCGACACACTGAAATGGATTCATTTAAAAAGTAGGGATGGGCTGATCCACATTTTTTCAGCTCCAATCCGATTCCGATACACAACTGCCAATTCCAATACAAGAGCTCTTTTTACTTTGTTATGTTATATATTATTTTTTTAAGCTAGTAAATACAGATGGAAAAAATGTATGCGAAAAAAATATTTAATTAGGCTACTACAAACATATATAACGTACTGTTCAACTTCGTTCGTACATCTTGTTTTAAGTGTTTGAGACATTTGAATTTCTATATTTATATCATCAGAGCAAGAATATACAAGTGGCGAATGCTTAAAATGCAGCAATTTTTCTCCCATTGGCGCCAGCTGAGTTACACTTTGTTGTGATGGAAGCCCCTCTTGTATCACAGGCTGCAGCGAGTTCACGAAACAGTTAGCGACTCCCAAATCATCCATTGCTTTCTTGTCTCGCACAGTTGCGTGTCCTTTGTTAAGTGGGATTGTCCATTAAATGCTATTCCCACCTCTCAAAACTTTATTTTACAAATATTGCAAATCGCTGTGCTACTGGTTTCTGTCAAAAGCGTAAAATATTCCCAGATCGTCACGTCTTATCTTACGCTCCTCGTACTGCGAAGGTTATGCGCATGACGTCACAGCAGGCGGAAGTCACTGCACTCATACCAACTGAGTAGCAAAAAAGACTGAGGGGCAGCGTTAGTGTTCGACTTGAATGCCACAAAAAAACACATGTAAAATGGGAAAGAGCTGTCGTGTGATTGATTGTGAAAAACAGATTTAACACGAAATAGGAGCTCTCTTTTTAGAGACTGCCAAAAACTAAATAAGTAAGTATAGGACGTGGATCGGTCACGCATGGCCTCTCCATTTAAAAGCTGTGGATTCACCACGCCACGTCCACAGACCCTCTGTCAACACACATAAATCCCAATACCAACAAAACAGGAAATCTACCATTACTGGGGTAAAACTCATTGTAATCAACAAATCACTCATTACCCCTACCAATTGCATAAAACAAGTGTTACAACGTATCGTATGAATCAGGTAAGTTCAAAGTAAATGATTTAGCTTCTTAAAAAAAATGCAAAAACTTCTTTGCGGCAGTAGTTACATCAGACCAGAAAACTGGTCATAAAGTGCCTCTGCTTTCCAAACTTAATTGGCAGCGTTAAACCAAGTTAACAGTCAAAGAATACACGTAGTGGAGATAATCTGCATCTAAATTTTTCTCTTTCAGCTATTCTTATTCTGTATTTAATTAAATACCTCTTTGTGCCAATAGGCATGTCAGCTTCAAACAATATGTGTGTGCATGTTCCCTCTCATGAGTAACAAGGGAAAAAAGATTAGTTGGAAAGTTAATCAAGTCTTTAATTCCTTGTTTCTCCAATAAGACAAAAGAATTAAAAAAAAAAGCATTCTTAACCAGTACATTCAGTCCTTTCTCTGAAAAGAAAATGTATTCCTGCCGCAAGACGAGACAAACTGGCATACAACCGAATCTGCTGACTGAACACACAAGAGAAATGGGAGTGTCAAAATTTCAATTTTATATGTTGGGTGAAGGCTAATCAATATTGTCTCTCCTGTCCAGTAACAGAGGTCTTTTCAACCACAGACACAAATGCTATTCATTATGATTTATTTTTATTATTTTTTTTACACACACACACACACACACGAGTCAAGATTATTGGTCTGTTCACTAGGGTGACTTTTTGCATTTAGTAATTCAAATTACTGGAGCTGGTTATAATAAATTGTATACTATAGAGATTATGCTATTATTAAATGTAACACACAGGTACATATATACATGTGTGACAAACGGGCATAACAGAAACGCTTATAAAGAGCCAGCTGAAATAACCAGAAGACCACGGACAGATGGATCTTCAAAACCACCGAATCACTCCCAAGCATAAGTGCAAACTGAACTCTCACCTTTCCGGACCCCAACATATACAAAAACGGCATAAACAACCATAAACAAACACGGCACTTCATTTTTCCGCCACAAACACCCGAATGTTATCATCTAAACGTACCGTGTTAAGTAAAGTAAATAAAGCCTGAGGATAGTATAGTGAGATGAGGAGCCAGTCAGGGCAACCGTATTTTATAGCATATAACTAACCGACACCCGGGTCTTCCTTCGGTCTGGGACGGGGATGCACATACCGCGTGGCCGCCGTCAGCAGATCAAACCTAATTCGGCCGGTACCATCTTTGAAGACAAAAACGTGCGCGTTGGTTTTATAGATCAGCAGTTGTTTTAGGAACAGGCTGTTCTCTAAAGAGAAGGAGCGATCGAAATCTACCAAAAGACCTTCCCAACCACATAAGTGCCAAAAAATTGCATTGGAAACACGACTAGTTTACGCAGAGTCAGCATTATGTTTTAACATATTTGTAAACAAACTACCCATTACACACGCGCTCATACATTAACCTAACGTAGCCTAACGTAGCCAGCTAAACAAACGAACGAGAGGCTGACAATAACAAAATCTGAAGTGAATACGACTCTAAGTTTATGCCGAAACTACGCCCCGTGAATCATTTACGCAGTTAACTACCCAACAATCAACGAAAAAGCGACTATTTATAATCGGTTTGCAATAGCAATAACGGCATCTAACGGATTACAAATAACAGCAACAGCCCGGGAGCTACATATTACGAGCTATTTTACTAGCTACCTGTAGACTATGCTATCGCCTTTTGATTACGGAACAGGTGGTTACTCAGTTCGGGGGCTAACTAGCCATACCATTTACTCCGCGGGCGCGCGCGTCGCGATATTGAATCCCCCGAACTGAAGGCGGGCGGTTGCACAGCGTGTCCGAGCTAGCACAGCCATGCGCGTCGCCGACTTGCCTGCACCCCCCCACCCCACTCCGCGCGCACAACCACACAAAGCGCGGGCCCGGCGACTACTCAGAAACTAATGGAGACCGACTCGCATAAACACACACAGCTTCAGGCCTTGCTATCGGTTGGTCTGACACACCTCATCTCCAAAACATCGGGAAAGCGCGGCGAAGACAGCTCCAAAAAGTCCAGCACGAAGCACACCGCGCTGCAACTCACCAGCCGCGCCGCCCTCCACGAACAAACCGAGATACCGTCGCCGTTTCCGAGCCCCCGACACTCCGTCCATCGCTCGACACTCGGTTTCACCGCCAACTAAAGTCGAACAGCTTATTCGAAGCGCTAAAACTCCGGCAAACTCACCCCTTTGAGTCGCTTGATGAGTGCATTTTTCTGCCCGCTTTTAGAAAGACCCCGATTCTCCAAGGCGGCTTTTAAATCTGCCACCCGGAGCGAATGAAGCGGCTTCCCGTCCAGCGTAACGTCTTCAACCTCCGCCATTTTGCTTCCCCCTCGCTCTCCAGCTCCGACTCGGGCGCCGCAGCGCCTTCCCCCGCTACGTCACGGCCAGGCGATCTCCGGAAGGGGAGGGGAGCGCGCGCGGAGCTGAGTTCGACGCGATTGCTGTCACTCACAGTAAAGCACGGATAATTGCCCCGACTAGATTAGCTAAACTTGCTTAGGTATCCGAGCTTTACTTGTATTAGTTTTCTTCTTCACGTTTTAAACCGATCGCCCAATAAATATAATTTCAGTATTAATCTGGGTTGTCTAAGAGTTGGTTATCCTTGCCTCTGATGTAAGTGAATATACTGTATAGTTTATCAAAAAAGCAGGGTTCCCCAATTCTGGTCCTGCATGCCCAGAATCCAACACACTCTGAAGATTTCCCTGCTCAATTGTCTTAATCAGATAAAGTTTAGTAGGGGTGTCTGAGAAGGGAAATCTGCAAAATGTGTTGCAAACTGGCCCTGCTAAAAAGTGTGTGGTCATTGTTTCGAATTATTTTGTTTAAGGAATCACGGTAGGAAGATCAGAAGGGCGAATGATAAGGGGCTTGTTTCACAGCAAAATACAAAACTGCTTTGAAATGTCCATTGTATGTATGATGTTTAAATGTAAAATATCATCAGCGCTAACTTATGGAACGTTACCTCAAAAATACCCACCGCATTATCCTAATTATTGTGTTATGGTCGCACACATACAGTATAAACTGCGTTGTAACCCCAAGCACAGCAGTAATTCAAAGAAATCACAGGCAGACAGTATTTTTAGTTAAAAACAGGGTAGTGTATTGTTTTTTTTTCTTTAAAAAAAAAAGTCCCACTGGCACCTATCAGAACAGGCAGCTTTGCACAGATAGAGATGACAGATTCCCCGGTCGGACTCTGCTCCAAAACGACTCATTCATTCCATACCCACTTTAAATACTGTGTACAAAAATATCAAAAACAAATACCTGAAATAGCAGAACAATTGTCAAAAATACATTCTGGTACAAAACAAGCTACAGCATGACACTGTAACTTTTTTACATTTTAATTGTTGTGCTAATAAATTCATTCCATTAAAATCCCTGGTTATATGTGCATATATCGGGAAAAAAACTTAAAAACCATGCAGAGAATTGTCTGTTCGAGTAATGGGAGTTACTGTCAGAATGAAAAGCAATATTGTACATAAGGCTGTATGGTCTAAGCAGATGGGATTGGCAATGAGGCTCACGCAAAGCTTCACATCGGCGAAGCTATATATCAACGATGGGTTGTCTTAGTATGTTTTTTTTTCTAGTAGGTCCCACTAGGTGGTGCTGCACAGCAAAGCCACACAGTCGGTAGACGGGCTCCAGGATTTGACATCATTGCAAATACGGGAATTTAAGCCCGATGATGCTGGACATCCACCAAAAAGTCCATCGTTAAAAATTAAGGAGGATCACAGCATACAGGTGGTGCGGGACACACAAGGAAAAGCAGCCGATTGTTCACTCAGGGTGGCAGCAAACTTGTGTGGTTGATCCATGAGGAGGACAGAAAGTGAGCCGCTTTGTGTAAGTGTAGGGGACGTACAAAGCAAGTATTAGAGGGAAGATTGATTGTGTGTCAGGCAACAGGACAGATGAGCAGGCAAGAAGTGTCTCTCTCATCATGGCTGAACATGTCAGTACCACTTTACAATAGGGCTCCCTTTTGCCACTTGTAAATGGTAGTAACTCATTAATAAAAAGAAAACTCTGTCATAACTTGTTTAAAATCGTCTGTTAATTTACAAAGTGTTACAACCTAATTAATAACCAGATTATAAACCATTCATAAACCCTTTATATGTAGCGTTATTGTAAAGTGGCACCAGCATGTCAGAAAGGGACAGTAAGGAAGGAACAAATAAACCCAGGTGACAAGTTTTAGTTTGGTACTGCTAGTGTGGGAAAGTCATGGCTGAGAAACATGGCTAAAGCATAAACTCTCTCTCTCTCTCTAAGGAAGCACAATGGCAAAAGAAAGGCTAGGAGAGAGCAAAATATGCAACCATTGTCAGGGGAACAGCCAAGTTGTGGGGACATTTCTTCGTAGCTTTAAGGCAGTAAATGACAATGGATACAAGAATAATAATAGCAACAATAACAACCCTAATAACGGTATACCAAAATTTTCATTACCCTCCTTTTCTTATATTGATTTAAAGTGAGCCCTGTGTCCTTCAGCACCAAAGCTGCAAAGAGTGGCCTTGATAAGGACAAACATATGCAGATGGAGACTGAGGGACAAACGAGGGTGGAAGATAGGCTGTGCTATACCTGCGCTTGAAACACACCAAAGAGAAAAGGCTGAAATATTCACATTAAGAAATTTAACAGATAACCATAAATAAATTAAGATAAGAAACAAGCACGCCAGGTACCTGCACTTACGTGGCCCTGGTTTCTAACTGGGGCAGAAGATGCTGCCATCACAGCATTAGTACACGCAGACACCCTTCCTAGATGTGCACACTCACACAAACACACAATTGAGATTTTTTCTAGACTTATCCTTTCACCCATTGTCTTCTGACGGACTATAACAGATGTTACCCAATTCCAAATCACACAATTGAGAATAGAACAGTTCAACCAAAACCATAAAAAAAGGTGGGGAAAAAATTGAATCATGATATTTCCGCCAGCCTCTGCAGCAGCCCCGAGAAGCCAGCGGCATGCTGGGATAGCTCTGCTACACGGTCCACCATTTCCTGTGTGGCAGGGGCTGATGGATAATTCTGTGCCGCCCCCTTTGTTGCCACCACGACAGCCTTTAAGGCTTGACAAAGTCGACCTCCCGATGTAGTGACCTGCAGAGAGACGTACAGAATTTTCATCTACAACCAAATCAAACAATGGATTGTTTAAAATCAGAACATTTTAAACCCTAAATACATTAAATTGTAGTTATAATTTACTGCAAATTGCAAAAGGGCAATGAAAACAGTGGTGAGCGATGTGGCAATTTATCATGACCGGTTGCAGTTGTATCCACAATATTTCAAGAATCGATATACAACACTACTAAACACTATTATAATAACGAGAGAACAAACTGGCACATGACTATTAAGTGATGCCTACGTGTCTGGAGGCTGCAAAAGAACTACAACAAAAAAGGTCAATATGAAACAAAGCTATTCTTGCCTGTATAGCATCTCAGTACTGTCTGTATCTCACTACTTTGACAATTATCTGTTTTAATGGATCTGAACTTAGTCCTTAAATCTTTAACTAATAGCATAATCGATCTGTTATAACCAGTTAACTTTTTTTAAGCCAACTTGATATACCATTGGACTGCTAAAAATATTGCACCCATGTCATGCACAAAGCATGGTTCACAGATGGGTTGGCTCCGCTCCCAACTGAACAGTGTGCGGACTGGCTGATGAGGAAGACTGGGTTCCAAAAAAAGGTTCCACTTACGTGGAAAAGGTTTGGCTTTGCAGAATCCAACGAAATTCAACTTTTGAAACTTTAGTACGAAAAAAATAAAGTCAGTTTCTTTTATTTCACATACCTAAGTGTATTATTATAAAGCCATGTAAAGTGTTTCTTTGAAGGACAGAATTGCTGGTTAAGTGGTTAAATGGTTAATTAACATTAGCCTGCTACATACATTCCAATTTGGTCTGTAAGCAAACAAAAAAAAATTAAAAGTGAACTATATCATGGACCGTGATACAGCATTTTGTCCACATTGCCCACCCCCAGCTAAAAATATATTTCAGAAAGACATGCTGCATTAAATTAGAATTTAGAACAAACCTTTGTTCTAAGGTCAGGAGAGGTAAGCAGGCGAGAAAGCGTGTCTCCTATGAAGACCAGCTTATGCGCCGTCACAATCAGACTCTTCCCCCGGGAAACAAAGACGCGCGGTGGCTGATTCCCCTGCACGCTGGTGAAGAGGGCATCAATGGAGTCGGCCAGGCAGGACAGGTGAGACAGGCTCTGGGAGGAATAGAAAGCCAGCAGCTCGGAGTCCTCCAGGGAGAGAGAGACGGGGAGTGGCGGGGAAGGGCTTGACTGGAACGTCAGAGGAGAGAGGAGGAGGCACCAGGTTAATCAAATAATATACATGAGCAAAAATCATTTTACATGAAACAAAAAATTTATGTCTGAAGCAGTGTTTCCCAAGCAGGTCCTCGGGGACCCACAGACGGTCCACGTTTTTGCTCCCTCCCGGCTCTCTGCCAGACAGTCCACATTTTTTGCAGTTTGTTATGTCTATAGTTACCATGATGATCTGGATTTTTCCAGTATTATAAGGACAAATTTCAGTCCCACTTAACATTCAGTGATGGAACATGGCCTATTTGCAGATTTGATTTTGATTTTAAAGCTGAGCTGATCTAATGACAACAAATGGCAGTTATCAAGGATCATTACACAGCCTTCCGTCTCTGAGATGACATAAAATTTTAGATAAATGAACCTGAACATCTCTGTTGAGGCCTGCCTTCCCCCAATGAGGGAATCCATGTAGTAAAGATTTACAGCACCTGAATGTCCGGACAAACTAGTTTTCTATAGACATAACCATCAGTATCGTCAAGCTTTGTTATTTTAATGCAAGACATTAAATGACGGGTTTGAACATGAGATTAAGTAGCAGTTGACTGATCCTTGAACAAGTCATCCTTGGCCATAATTATGATAGGCCATTACATGTCTGATGCTAAAATCCATATCTACATTTGGAATTTTTGGCATGTGGCTGTTCTCCATCTCAAAATATCAGAACTGAATCATTGAGAGAATATGCAAGATTATATTTCAGTGATAAGCAGATCTGGGAAGCCTGAGTTCAGCTCTGTGCAACTTAGTTTAAATTTTCTGCAAATATCTTCAGATGTTTGAGAAACGGGGTCCAAAGTGGGGCTGGGGAGTGTTACCCTCTGCTCTGCCGTGGGGGGGTCAGTTACAGGAGGGATGTCTGATGTCTGAATGACTGGAGGAGGATCGGGCTTCCCCTGGTGGGGGTCAGGAAAAAAATATTCAATTTGACTTTGACATGCGGACACAGAGGCAGATGGACACGCTGATATACATGCAGACGGAGCATCTTTGTTCGCTGACCTGTAGCTTTACATATCCCACGCTGTCTCCTCCAGGGCAGGACAGTGGGGGGACACTGAGGCCGATGCCTGCATACTCATTGCCCAGGTCCTCTCCCTCTCCTTCTTCATCAGAACATGGGTGAGGAGGGGCCACAGGGGGCAGGGGAAAGGAGGGAGGTGGTGGGGGAGGGAGAGGCCTCTCCTGGATCCAGCTGCCCTTGCGCCCACCCATCCCCACATTAAGGGGCTTCACCTCAGCTACGGGCAATGCCGGCAATGGTCTCCGAGACAGGGACTCCTGGGACGGGAGGCGGGGCCGGCCTGACGGCGGAAGGGCCTGGCTCTGCAGCAAAGTGGCTGAGTCCTCCAGGGCCCGGCGAACCAGTGAGAGCTGCGCTTCAGTGAGGGCAGAACTGCATGCAGAAAGCATGGGGAGGAGATCTGAGAGGTGGGTCCAGGCCTGTAGGAGGGGTGGGGGAGCGTCTACTGCCTGGCAGGCCTTCCAGACGGACAGAATCTCTGACAAGGAGGCGGCCAGCTCCCGCGGGGGAGTGGAGGGGGAGGCGGAGCTCAGAGCTGATTGGATGAGGGCCGAGAGGGAGGCCCTCCCTTGTACATCACAAGAGCCCGTGCTGGACACCGAGGCCCGGCGGGTCGCCGACATGGGGACGTCAAGGCTTAGGGCAGGCATGTCATAAATTCCACAGTCGCGATCAGATCCCTCGTTGGGGACCTCTGGACAGGGAGCCCCATCTATCAGGGCATCGGGCACGCGTTTCCCTGGCCCAGGCACACAGTAAACCTCAAGACTCTGCAGCTCACATCCCGGGCCATCGAGGACCTCACTCGGTGCTGCCGAAAGGCCTGGGAGGGTAGGCACACTGTAGACGTCGTCATCGGTCTCAGGTGGAGCCACAAGGCTTGCTGGGATATTGTAGGTGGGCTGCTGGAGGTCGGAGGTCACAGACAGATTAAGGGTGGGAACATCGTAAACCTGTCAAAGGAAAAGGGATCATTGAAGAGGTTGGAAAGAGACTAAAATTATTCTAACGCTAGCTAGAGAGCTTTACGCTCTTATTTAAAAAGGACATGACTGACAGAATGGGACTTATTTGGAAATAAAGATTTTTCTTCCTTTTTTAGAGAGGATAGGTTTGTCGTGATATTGTTGTACATGGTTGTTAACTAATGGAGATTATTTAAGGAAACAAAATAAAAGAGTTGATGGAAAAAACAATGAGTGTAACGTTTGAAATGGTCAAGTTACACAAAGAATCCACACTGTTAAAAGCCCCATTAAAAAGGTTGATATACTGGCAAGCAAGCATTATTTTAATATTTTCAAACAAGAGTCAAAGGTAAAGTTGTGAAAACAATGTATTAGAATATGCTACTCGGCAAACTAGGAGACTTTGATTTCCAGAATAAGCCATATTCAGCAAGCCAGACAGACAGGTGTGGAACAGCCCAAGTGCACGGAGGGGGGCAGCAGGAACAGGTGCAGGCTAATTACAGCAGGAACAGATGACACCTGGCCAGACGCTGACCTCTGATCCCTGGTTGCTGTGAGGGGGGAGCATGCGGGGGGTGTTGTAGATGCTGTCGTCGTTTTCAGGGAGTGCCGCAGGAAGGGCGTGCGGCCACCGGCTTGCAGGAGGGGTGTCATACACCTTAGGACAAACAGATAACACCCAAAAAAATTACTGGAAATATGTTGAATACTGAGCCTTATAAACAGCTATAAGCTATTCCTATTCTAACAAGATTTCATACAACATTTTAGTGACCATTAACTTAAAAGAAAATCAAATGAAATGATTCTTTCCTCAACCATTCAAAAACTGATAAGAAAGCACAAAGTTCTCTTTTCAAAACCAAAGAGAACAAATTTTCTTTTTGCATCTAAGTGAAATATTTTGCTAACAGAAAAAGACTGATGCATTATAACCGGCTGAACATTACAGCTTACATTAGCTCTATTGGATTTGTAATTCTAAGCTTCCTTTTAAGATCCATTGCATTCAAGCAGAGCAAACGCCGTCTAGCTCCATTTCAGGATCACATGACAATCTTCCTCTTTCTCTTTCCTTGATTCTTACCTGGTTGTGAAGGTTCTCGTCGTCCGGCTCCTCATACTCTCCCTCCTCACGGTCCCTCTTTATATTCAGGTTTACCTTTTTCGTATCGCTCTCCTCATTCACCTTTTCATCCCTCCGCCCCTCCGGCTTGTTTGGGATGCCCTGACGCTGGCCCTCTCCCTGCTTACCCTGCTGCGGAACAGAATGCAACTGAGGAGTGTCCTTCCTGGTGACACCCCTAACCGGGGGTGCAGGGGGAGGTGGTTTGCGGGCAATGTTGGGAGAGCTGTGGACCCTGGCTCCAGCTGTCCTTGGCAAGACAGGAGAGCTCCTTGGGGGGGGCTGAGGCAACCTGCCTCGGGCACTGGGAGGGGTGGAGGGCAAACTTTGTCCCCCAGACATTTTGTGTAGGACCTTAGGCTGTGCCCTGGGGGACCCCTCTCCAGTGAAAGGCACGAGTCTTTGCTGTGCCAGTCCAGTGGTGGTAGGCGCAGGAGTTGCTGTACTGTCCGCAGGGAGCTTGCGGCTGTTTTGAGGCGTTTTGGGCAGACCCCCTACCATGGTGGGGGTCTGATACAAGCCTGCTGCTTCCTGTGGTAGTTTGGTTTGTGTGGCAAGGGCAGTCCCACTGCAGAGTGACAGCTGGCCACTTCCCATCCTGGACGCGGCAGACACAAGACCACCCTGGGCGGGGTCCAGCACTGTACCACCTGTCGGGGTCTGGTACACATCTTCACTAAGCGGTGCACTCACACGAGGCACCAGGTAGCAGCCATCGGAGTTACCCACAGCCACCACAGCTTCCCGCGGGATGTGGTACGTTGCCTCCGCACCCCCCAGCTCCGCTGTAGATCCCTCTGTGGTTGCCCTTGGGACACCACAGGGGCTGAGGTACACAGCCTCGGGTGTGAGCCCTCCCTGTAGCCTGTGTGCTGTGGGGGTCTGGTAAAGGACTTGTTGTTTGGGACTTCCCGATTCTGATCCCCGCCCTCGAAGGGACGGGGAGCGAGCTCGTCCTGTAACGCACACGTCCCATTCGGGCCGTGGACGCGTGCCAGAACTGGAGCGGGACCTGGGCCGGCCCTCTCCACGGCGCAATGCAGCTGCAGCCGGCCCACTTAGCGCAGGGGGTGACTGATAGACCCCTTCCTCACCAAGCCTGGGCCCCTTAATGGAATCCATAGGGGTGGGCCGGGGATGTGGGCCAGGTGAGAGGTACACGGATTCCTCACCATGAGGGCGGGTCACTGTGGGGCAGGAGGCGGGGGTGGAAGTTTCAGCAGAGGCACTGGAGCAAGACTGGGAGGTGTTGAGAAGGCGGAGCCGGTTGGCGGGGGCTATCCCCTGTCTGCCATGCAGGGAGCACAGCCACCAGCCTGGTCCCCCTCCCTCCTGGTCCAGTACCATCAGGATGTCACCCTTCCGAAATGCCAGCTCCTCTGGGCTCTCAGCTGCATTGTCAAACAATGCCTTAGCCAGCGCCGTCTGAGGGGTGAGCAACAAAGAGAAGAGTCATCAGGGAAAACACCAAATCATCCGTTACACGCTGAATGAAAACAATGTTACTGGTGGCGAATGTCATATTACCCAGAGTGCAATGGCGTCTTCTTTGCCTGTTATTTTGCTTAAGCCCATAAGTCTTTAAAAGTGAAAGTCAAACTGAGGGAAGCATTACATTAATAACCACATAACAGGAGATAGAATTCCTACCTCCCTCCCCATCACATGCACACATAAAATGTGTGGCAGACAGAAAAAAAGAGCCATTGTCCAGGAGTAGTTAAACCACTTGAGTGTGAGAGAGAATGGGGCGTAGGGTAGGGGGAGAGGCTGTGTAATATGGGGCACCGCAGCTAGAGGAGGGAATGCCGAGAGACGGAGTGAGCAGGACAGCGGTCTGGCCTTGCTGTGAGAGCTGCTGTTGGCTATGTGGGAGGGCGGAATTAGATTTAAACAGATTTAAACAGCAAGGACATTGTCAATGACTGACTAACTGAAGGCCATGAACACACAATACTGTACTGCCGGGGGGGGTGTCATTTTTCCACAGTCTTGCTGAACAAGCAGAAGAATGAAGTGAAACATGGACATGTCACTATTGTAATCGAACTAGGGTAGACTGAAAGGGGGTAAATTTTTATTTTTATCCCAAAAAAAAACAAAATCACAAGGCTAGTCTCAAACTTAGCTGAAATATTACTCAGCATTAATCAGTACGGCAATCCGAACTGCCATCAAATAGAAATACCAATTAAAAAATCTATATGAAAAGACACATAGCAGCTATATTTAAAATATGTAAATTAAAGAGGCCTTAGTAGGCCAGCAAGCAACTTAACCGAACACGTTTTTAGGTCATGTATTGCATAGCTGCTAGCTATTGATGTATATAATACTACTCAAACACTTAATTTTGTATGGCATTCAGTCCCACTGGGCAAATCACTGCTGACAAAGATTAATGCCTGTGTTCTCTTATGACACTTTAACAGAGTTAACAGAAAACCACTCTCTTAGAGAGCCAATTTCACGAAAAGTGCTGCTCAAACATATCCTGCGTGCGTGCTGACTGTATGCCAGAGGGTCTAAGTATCTCAGAGTCGGAAGCAGCTCAGCTGTAGATAGCTGCTGGTGTGGAGCAGGGCCAAAACATTCGCAGAATCCCGGGACTCCAACGGCAACGGAAACACAAGCCTTTCGCGACGCGGTTGGGTACAGTATGATAATGGAAGGGGGGCATTTGCGTCGTCAGGAATAAGTGGTGATATAGGTGAAGAAAAGTGAAAGTGAGACAGAGGCACGCCTTGGGGTGTCGTATGTGTCCTTGTTTTAAAGCTCCATTGTCGACCCTTATGCTTCTCTCTGTCCCATCTCTCTTTCTCTTCCTCCCCCCAGGGAAGAAGCTTCACTTGGGCAAGCTGAGCCCCTCTGCCCCACCCCCACCCACAGCTCCAGAGAAAGGGAATAAACAACAGAAAGAGGGGAAATGAAAGGAACACACGTGGATCCACCCGCAACACTGCCACTGGAATAAACTGATCATCACAGCAGCATCACCTGGTTACTAGCTGTTAACACTATAATTCAGGGTGTCTGCAAATGCTGTTAGCTCAGGTTATTTGTCAGTGCATGGCGCTACTAATGCTGACCACATCACTCAAGATATTTGTCAATACTGACTGCTGCTAGTGATATTGGTCACTACTGGTTTTTAGCTGCCGACTGCTGAAGCAGTTGTCGTGCAGAACCCATTGTCGTTCCCCATTTAGTACAGCCATGGAATAAAACAGGTGCAAACAAGGTTAAGAGAGGGTTTGCCGACTTCGGCAGACATGCCGACGTGCGAGGAAGCAGAGAGACAGAGCTCGAAAGCAACAGAGAGAGTATACTAAATCCGAGGTCAGAGAGAACCAAGTGCAGCCAAGCACTTACCGACAACGACATTGTGAATTCTTCTTGGAAACAAAGCTCCTCAGTGTCAGTTCTGTTTTCCTGAAGATGACAGGTGGGCTCATCCAAACACCATGGGATCCATCTGAATGGAGAAAATAGTTTAATTACACTTCACCAGGCCAAGGGGAAAGCTCAGCAGGTCCGCTTACTAGTGATGACATTTCCCAACTGGCATCACCAAGTCCTTGCACATCTTTGGTTAACGTCATGGACCAATAACAGCAGTAGAGCACTTGATCTTTGTATTTAGCTTGGCAAGAACCCATAGTCTAACTAACTAGGGGCATCACTTGACAAAACCCCTGAATTCGTGTTCGTCGGTTTTAGAGAAGAACATGTAAACATGCAAGAGATTAAATGAGATGGATAGTCATGTCGTCACTACTGGTGACACACATGTATATCCAGTCCAAACATGACTTACAACATTGAACCTGTTTTACCTGTTAATCTCGGGGAAAACGCATGAATTGCCGACACACCTGTGATATTCGGGAAAAAAGCTAATCTACTTGTACCAGGATGTCAAATTTAAATCCTGGGACAAACGAAATGCGAATCTATAAACATTATTTGGCTCTAATATAACCATTTGACGGAGTTATATATGTAAAATCTAACTCCTCGATCTAGTCGATATTTTCCGTCAAGCCATCTGATAATAATGATAAAATAAAACAGCCATTTCCCGTCACGAGCAATAAATTAGTCAAATTCAGAATTCACCGAAGGCCGGGTCAGTTACTGTATACGGCGGCGTAATTGGTATGATGTTCATTTTCCATCTACAATTTGTACAAATTACTCTATAAAAAGACTCGCATAGATCCTTGCTTTATAAGAATTCACAGAGCCAGTGAAATCCACACACGAACGGATATCAGCACGACCTACTTACTGAGAACTCAAAACACTGGATACTTTATTGTTAGTCACTAGCAACATTTGGGGACTGCGTGCTTTTCACCCTGCTTGGTTGTAAGACAAATTTCTGGTTTTGAACTGAGGTCGCCTTGGACGCAAAGCAACACCGGTCCCCTCTACCGATCTCTCCAAACAACCGATTAACAATCAAGCCCCCCAAAATCAGCCACGTTTTCTGGTCCACCGGTCCAGATTTAGCCTCCCTAACGCGAGAGCAGAATCGGGCTTACGAGCCAAATTAAGGATTTTTAAAAATCACTTCTCACATACATTTTTGAACTTCTTGTACATTATAAGAAACACGACAGCATTTTTGGCATCAAGGAAAGAGCTTCGAGGTATTGATACACAAAAGCAGGGTTAAAACGAGCGATTTCCATATTTTCCATTGGCTAATTCATTAAAAACACACGCACATAGACATATACAATTTTGCCTACCGCTTATTAAAACACAATCGTGTCAAGGGCCGATCCGAATAAAAAACGCTTTAAGAAAAGCCACCCATATGCCAGGGGAAGAATCCATGACTGGCGATGTCTCCCCCTTTCTCCTGCTGCTTTCTTTCTTTCTTTCTGTCGTTCGCCTGCCTGCGTCCGCTCGCTTGCACGGAGCGCGGTGTAGAATTACAGTAGTGGAGAGAGATGGAGCCAGAGGCGCAGTCCCAATCCCGTAATACGGCGCCCTGGGTGCGCCCGCTTTTCATGCATTCATGCATGGGGTTTTATCCAGGACAGTGGCGACTTAGTACAATAGCAAGCTTTATCTTAACCAAGGGCGTCGATCGGAAGAACAGCACAAGGGAAATGTATTGGTGTGTTCATTTTAGCTCGAATCAAATCGCTGTTTTTTTCCTGTTTTTTTTCAGCGGGTTTTGTGGTTCCTTTACGATATATGAATGCTTAATTTCAATTTAGCGTTTCAAAAGCGAGTCATAAAAGGAGGCCAAGGCTTAGCATAAACAAAATATTCTACCTGTATATATGCTGTAATACGGTAGTTACATTCCGCCATATTTCGTCCCATAAATAGCCCCTGGATGAAATTTATATTTGAGGTAGCCGGTTTGCAGTAGGAATATATTTTCCAACAAAACTAAATTTGTGATATTACAATCATGATATATATGATATATGATGTATAACCACCAAACACTCAGAAATATACATTTTATACTGTGCAGAAAGTGGTTCGGATCATTCATGTTTATTAGCAATGTTGACAATCCCTTTTCTTAATCAATGTCCGAAACAAATAATATATATATAACATTTAGAACATTAAGAAATTTCATCAAGCACCACGTGGATCAAGAACAGGGAATTGCTTGTAAACTGTATATTCGAGGGATAACAATAATAGTAGATATTACAACAACATTATTAAAACCACAATTATATTTTACTGTCGATTTACCGAGATTATAGGATAAACATGTCATACCAAATAGTTATAATAAACATTTCAACCAAATTAAATGTGAGATTTTGCCTATTAGATTTGCAGTCCCTGGAAACTGTCGATATTTGCTAATCCTGGTCTCTTAAATGACGAACTGGGTGTATCGGTCAAGCACTGGGAAACCATATACACCAAATTAAAACGATTTGCTCCGATTACGGGTTCTCGTTTGGTTTCCAAAGCAATGACCACCTCTCCATATAGCCCTGCCTTCCCCAATAATGCAAGAAAATGGAATTAGAGCAACTGCTGAAGCATCTTGAAATACAAAGATTAGTACACATTTGGCAAAGTCAGCAAAGTTTTAATTGCTTTTCTGCAATCAGTATTTTGCTACAAGCAAAGAGTATGGCAACGAGAGACATTTTACAATCAATGCAACAGAAATGCCTGACATTTAAAAGACACTTCATGAAACTCTGGATTCTATTTAGCAAGCATGAATATTTGTGTGTGAAGTTAAGTTTCTTAACATTCTTAATTCAATTGACACTGCACGTTGTTGAACTGCACTGTTATTATTATTTAGGCCGATTATTTAATTGTAAACTAGTCTCGTTAGAAGAACAGTGCGTCATGTTTAGTTTTTAACTGGCCAAATTTATTGCAGCCTAGATGCCAAGGTTGACAACTAACACATAGCCCAGATCAAAGCAGTTTACAGTTCACTGGATTTCAGCCAGGGCGTATTGTAATGTATAAAGAGGCAAGACTTAAAAATATACAAATAGGATGAGGGGATCTGGTGCCAGAAATTCTGTACCACTGAAAACAATGTAAGCTGTTTTGGATAAAAGCAGCCGTATCAACAAATAAATGCATTTGTTTCCTGTGTAGGTCATTTCGCTGACATAGTGAGTGGGCTTTAACCCCTGCAGCTGGCACCATGCATCTGTTGCCAGTTCAACTGTGAAATTGTTTAGGTTTGGCAGTGTTAAACTGTTCCATTTAAATAGAACAATAATTTTTAAAGCTGGCATAAAACGTCCAGTGTTCTGACGAGTTGAGCTACTTTGTCGAGTTAGGCTACTGTAGTGCTAATGATAGCCCTAACACTTACCCTAACC
>JAODLD010000016.1:17422530-17436060 GCA_026781065.1 Mormyrops boulengeri
AGAAAGGCTCGATAGCACGTCTCGATAGATAGCTGAATTCGTCAGAACACCGGCATTAGTACCGCTCAAATGGTGAGGTAAAAAGTTGTGATGGGCTGATCCGATATTCAGTATCGGTATCGGTCCGATAATTAAATTACTGTGTCGGTATCGGTCAGTAAATAAGAAAATATTTTCCGATATTTTTAAAATATTTGGCGAATGTGCGACATGCCGTAAAAAGAAGCATCAAGCATCACGTGACTAGAGCCGCTGTGGTGTTTGGGACTGTTTCAGCATGTCCGCTGTGTGAAATTATTTCAGACTAATATGCGTTAAATTTCGTCTGTGCCTGTTTTCCATTCGCGCGATGTGTGAAGTACTGATACGCTATTATTCACCAGGCTGGTTTGAATAATCGCGGCTGACGGAAAAACCTCTGTGGCATTCATTAAAAAGAATAAATACGTCATAGATTAAAAACATGCCAGAGTTTCTTTTTGCGGATGTGGAGCTGGGGAAGAGTTTTAATATCCCGCTCCCCATAACGGTGTGGGAGTCTTGGCCAAGTACTTGACTTTACTGGCTTCTGCAGCAATTATGAAAACAAACAGAACCGTAGTTATATATGTAGACCAATTCATTTTTTCATGTTTTGTGCAGGAATGTAACGTATATTGTTATATAATTGCGTCACTGTTGGGTCATTTCAAACTGCAGAAAGTAGCATCGCAAAATCTGTAATGGCAATATAATAATTCTATTTATAGCCATTGCAGAAAGTTATATTGAACATACTACAATTCTAAAAATGTCTTGAAGTGCATAGAAATATTTTTACCCACAGTTAAGAATTTAAGTTGCAGTTAATAATATAAGAAATAAGAATATAAGAAAGCAGACAAAAATGACAAGTGAAAGAAGTTTGCACTGATAGTGACCTTTATACCAGTTGTGCAAAGAAAATAAGCCATTTTCACAGTTTTGCACTACTTTCTATTGTAGATTTCTATTTCTGTTTAGCTTTAAGAATATAAGGGTCTAATGTCTTTTTAAATAGTTGTTGAATATACAACACAGTAATTAATGCTGAAGTTACAATTCTTTTATTTTCAGATCCACAGCACTTTTTGTACTACATGCGTAAAGTGGCACTTTGAATTTCATTTTGAATGTTTATTTAGATACTCAAATTTTGCATAAAGGTGCACTCAAAATTTCGGAATGCATGTTTACATGGTGCTGACCAGTCAGATGCTGCTAGTATTGCAAAGTTTTAAATAAAAAAGCAGCAGTGTTGCTGAACTGAGTCACATTTTGAGCGTAATGTATCTTTAATGTACCTGTAATGTACCTGTAATGTATTTCTTCTTTATGACTTTTAGATTTTTTTGTGCGACATGTAACCAGTCATTTCCAAAGTATGTTCTGCTTTGTTGTTTTAAAAAAGAGACCGGTATCGGCAGATATTGAAATTTAAAATATCGGTATCGGGGCTGAAAAAGTCGGATTGGCCCATCACTAGTAAAAAGGGCCTCGGCGATCACCGTTTTTCACCCGGCGAGCACACAGGTGCAGCCGACGGTGATGCTGATGCGGCCGAGCTCCAGGCGGTACTGAGTGCTTTTGGCGGGCTGCGTGCCGTTGATGGGCCGCCGGAATACAACCGGGATGGTGAGGTTTATGGGTTTGGACAGGTACTGCCATCCAAAGTCTCCCACGCAGTTGCTGTGCGTGCACTGAGCCTGCAGTAGCCTGCCATCGCCATAAGCCATGTCGGGGCTTATGTATGGTCTGGAACACACAAGAGAAAACACCACTATGAAGCCTTCCTCACTTGCTTTGGAAAATTAAGTGCTGGTTAGAGAAAAAGAATGCACATATTTACTAGTGAAAGCGATTCCCTTTTAATCTTCCACTGCTAATCCATACAACAGGTGGCAGGGGTGGACCAACGTATCTGGGGGCCCTAGGCTGACATCGGCATGGACTATGATGTTCCTCATTCCTGATTCAACTAACCAATAAATATTTTTTCTCAAGGCAGGGCGGGGGCCCTAATGATTGCAGGGACCCTAGGCTACAGTCAGACATCACAGGGCACACACTCAAAATCTATGAGCCATTCAGTGACACCAGTTCACCTAATCCCATGGTTTTGGGAAGAAACCAGAGTACATGGAATAATCACACAGAAGTAGAGGAAGAACCTTCTAGAGTTGGGTAATTCAGGCCCAGAGAGTAAATTTCAGACCAAGATTTTGTTTCAACCAACCAGTTGAGCATAAAGAGTCACAGTCACAGAATACTCAACTGGTTGGTTGAAACAAAATCCCGGTCTGGACTTTTACCCTCTGGACCTGAATTACCTAACTCTGGAACCTTCACATACAAACACAGCAGTGGTAGGATGTGAAGCCCAACCCTGCAGGGGTGACACATCACCTCTACACAGTGCTCCCTACAAAACTGCTTTTATGATTCTTATGGTGATACAGTACCTGCAAATTTTAGTATTTCCTCCTATATCTCCATACCAGGTTGCACTTTGTACCTCAGTAGCCTTGACATGAAATTGATGATTAAATGTGTAACTTAATCATAGCCTTTTGTGTATAGCTGAGCATTTCTGCACTATAATAATGAAAGTGCATAGACTACGGTCAAGACTGTAAGTTTAATTTAAAATAGTTGTATCACTTTAAATGCATTGACATGGACAAGTCCAACTTACAGTTCACAGAGAGGCCGATTCTGAAACCCTATTCTGTGCATCTCAGTCTGTATCAGTGATAAGTCAGTCAGTGATAAGTACTGAACATATCCTGCTTGTAAAAAGGTTAAGCAGAACTTACACATAATTCCACGGTGATGTAGACTTTCTCCTTAATTCCATGTTAATTGGCCTGGGTGGTGAGACACATTTGGTGAGGAGGCGGAGGAACTGGGTGGAATTGCAGTCATGGTTTAAGGATGAAAAATTTGCAGATCCAAAAGCCATCAGATGGGTAGCATGTAGTAGGACGCACTGTGAAACAGATGCCATGTCATTCTGAAGTAATTTTGGATGGATGGGACTAATGAGCATAAAAGCAGGTTAACAGTGTCAAGGGAAAACATTATTAGTTCAACAAAAACTGAGAATGATAAGGGTACACTACACTGTCAGAAAAAAAGTACCAATTTGTGCCTTTGAGGGTACAGTTACTCGTCACTGGGGCTGTACCGTCAAGGGTCTGCCAACTGTACGCTAGCTGTAGGTAAATGTAGCTTTTAAGGTACAGAAATGGACTCCGAAGAACATTTTTGTACAGTTAAGGGTACATCATTGTTATTTATACCTTGGAGAATAAAACTGTATCAGGGCTGTAAACTTTTTCTGACCGTGTTCAAGGTAAGCATTTTTATAATAACTTTGATAAACTAAAGTTTTTTAGGCAAGGCGACTGCCTTGCTGTGGTCAGACATGGAAACGTAGTTAGAAAAAATGTTACGTTTGAATCTCAGCCACAGTGCAAGAGAATAGGAAAATGAGAATGAAAAAATCATAACTTACCATCAAAGCCCATCTGAGCATCTTGTGGTTGGTGGAAGGAGTCCAGGTAAGAGTGGCTTCAAGGAATGCTCTGACAAGGCAGCTCCCAACAGATTTATGCAAGTGCACCACATGGCACAATTTAAACAGTTCTGCACAAGGGGACAGACACAGGCCCTTGGGGCATGCATGGGTGGGACTGAAATGTTAAGAAACACACTGTGGGATGCAGCAGGTGGCGTCAGGGGTAGAACAACAAAGGCATCATGGAGCATTTCGACAAGGGAGACACAAGCAAATCGCTAACAGATGGGTAAAAGGGAGGGGAGAAAAATATTCAGCTGCAACAAAGAACTTGCTGTTTAGGGAAATTTGTAATTGCATTGATGAGTCATAGTCTCAATTATGTGATGACTGTTATGTGACCTTAGAGAGTGACCTTTGTCGGCCAAAGTAGGCAGGCTGAATCTCATGTTTGTATCTGCCCACATGTTCCTGGGAAAGGTTCCCCACCTGGCTTTGCTTTTTTTCTAATGGTAAAAACATAAAACGGAGAGAGTGCTGTCACGTCAGTAGATCAGTAATTAGTCACATTAGCAGCCAAATATGTTAAGCATTTCATTCGATACTAATGGTTTATTATATTATTGTGCTATAGTGAGATGTTTTTTTTCATAAAAACATTTTTCCAGCATCCTTTTGGAGAGTCATAATTTATTAGAATTAAAAATTGTATTCAAAAGAAGTTCAAGGCGGTGTCCATCGCAGTGACTTAGTGGGTATCACTGGAGCCTCTTGGGTTGTGGAACTGAGACCCTCCACTGACTGTGTGTGGAATTTGCAGGTCATGGGGGCAGCAGTCTAAGCAGGGATGCTCAGACCTCCCTCTCACCAGCCATCTCATTCTTTCAGTCACTACTAGTGTTGTAGTCAAGACCGACTAAACCGAGACCAAGACATTGCCGATACCGGAGGGAATTAAGACCAAGACACTGCAGAGACTTGAGGGTACCAAGACCAAGACCAAGACACACTAAGGCGAGACCAAGACCAAGACCAAGACCGAAGACAGACTAGGGCTAGAATCGACATTACATTACTCAGGTCAGCTGTAGAGAAAAAAGGCATTGCTGTAAAGTGTCATTACTCGTGAAATCAAATTCTTCTTATCTTTTCAATTATATTGTCCATATGTCTCTCATTTAAAATCTCCCAGATTTGTCATAGTTACGAGGGCTGATGGAAAATAATATTCTCAGCAATCCTCTCCTATAACCATTTTATCAGACCTCGTCAAGGGAAAGAGATGGGATGTACCAGAAAGATGTTCATATTAAGTCTCTTATCATACACGATATTCTTTGTCAGAGTTTTTCCTCATAGTTTGATGACAAGAAATGCAGAGCTAGTCAGTGATCTTGTAGTTAGTTATCTTACCTTTCATGGTGCTTTCTCTCCAGATGCCTGGTGAATGTAGACATTGTCCCAGCAGTCTCTGTCAAGGTGGTTCGACAAAATCGGCATACAGCCGAATGTTTCTTTTTCTGGGACGTTTTGCAAATATACTCTTTGTGCTCTGTAAAGCCAAAGTTAATTACTGCCGACTTTGCAGACATTTTAGGACATTTCTTTGCCGACTTCGCTATGATGCGATGTGTATGATGTGTGTGGACTGTGAAGCGCTGGCAGTGTCCGTTGAGAAAATGTATACAATGTAACGTTTTTAAAATAGATGCATCTGACTGGTTGCATTTGAATTGAGGCGCGTAATAAATAATGATATTATTCTGTGAGGATGTGCTGTTTTCTCTTTTTTTCCCCATCCCATCGAGACCGCTATGTCCAAGACCAAGACAAGACCGAGACCAGACCGAGACCACAAAAAATTGGTCTCGAGACCGGTACAGCACTAGTCACTACCCAAAGTGTGGGTAGAAATGTAGATTGACTGGTAAATCAACTGATCAGCTCCCTCTGTCCCATGACAGAACAGTACAGTGTCTACATTTCTGCCAATACTGCACTGATTCGCCTGTCGATCTCCCACTCCCTTTTTCCCTCCCTCATGAACAAGACCCCGAGAAACTTCTCCGCTCGAGGCAGTAACTCATCCCCCACCAGGCGAAGGCAATCCACCCTTTTCCAGTTGAGACACATGACCTCAGACTTGGAGGTGCTGATCCGCATCCTGGCTGCCTCATACTCAGCTGCAAACCTCCCCAGTGCATGCTGCAGGTCACAGCCAGATGAAGCCAACAGGACCACATCATCTGCTAAAAGCAGTGACGCAATCCTGAGGTCACCGAACCGGACCCTCCCTGCCCCTTGGCTATGCAAAGCAATACTGTCCATAAAAGTTATGAACAGAATTAGTGACAAAGGGCAGGCCTGGCAGAGTCCAACACCCACTGGGAACGAGTCTGACTTACTACTGACAATGCCAACCAAGATTTCGCTCTGTTTGCACAGAGTGAATCCCGTACCCCAAACTCCTAAAACACCCCCACAGGACCTCCCAGGGAACACGGTTGTATGCCTTTTCCAAGTCCACAAAACACAAGTAGACTGATTGGGCAAACTCCCATGTATGGAAGTATACATTGGATTTTATTATTTGTAACGCATGTATCATGATCCACAAATATTTCACTATTCATAAATATGTATTTTTTAAATTTGTGCTGTGTAAAATATCCACAAAAATACAGAGCGGTTTTGCACATTTGTGGGTCATATCCTGTCTGTGTGTGGGTCGTGTTATCTTTGTGACTTCGCTCCTATTTATTTGTGGATTTTTGTCCACCAGCTCAAAAATTCACAAATGTGTGGTGAACTTAATTGCTACACCAGCAGGTGGAGCCTGGAAGACAATCATCCACGCCCATACAACAGGAAACAACAATAAAGAGGACAAAATTAAACAATATTATTACTCTATAAATATGACGCAAATTAGAAAGCAGTTAAGAACTATAATATCTTTAATCTATACATCCATCCATCCATTTATCCATCTTCTACCACTTTTCCGGGTTGGATCGCAGGGGCAGCAGTCTAAGCAGGGAAACCCAGACTTCCCTCTCCCTGGCCACTTCATCCCGATCCCGAGGCATTCCCAAGCCAGCTGAGAGATATAGTCCCTCCACCATGTCCTGGGTCTTCCCTGGGGCCTCCTCCCAGTGGGACATGCCCGGAACACCTCACCAGGGAGGCGTCCAGGAGGCATCCTGACCAGATGCCAGAGCCACCTCATCTGGCTCCTCTCAATGCGGAGGAGCAGTGGCTCTACCCGAATGACCGAGCTTCTCACCCTATCTCTAAGGAGAGCCCAGCCACCCTGCGTCAGAAACCCATTTCGGCCGCTTGTATTCGCGACCTCATTCCTTCGGTCACTACCCACAGCTCATGACCATAGGTGAGGGTAGGAACATAGATCGACTGGTAAATCGAGACCTTTGCCTTTTGGCTCAGCTCCTTCATCATGACAGACCGATGCAGCGCCCGCATCACTGCTGACGCTGCACCGATCCACCTGGTGATCTCCCGCTCCATCCTTCCCACACTCATGAACAAAACCCTGAGATACTTAAATTCCTCCACTTGGGGAAGGACCCCCTCCCCGACCCAGAGAGAGCATTCCACCTTTTTCTGGCTGAGGACCATGGTCTCAGATTAGGAGCTGCTGATTTTCATCCCAGCCGCTTCACACTTGGCTGCGAACTGCTCCAGTGAGAGCTGAAGGTCACAGTCCAATGAAGCCAACAGAACCACATCATCTGCAAAAAGAGACCTAATCCTGAGGTCACCAAACCGGATATCCTCAACGCCCTGGCTGTGCCTAGAAATTCTGTCCATAAAAGTTATCATGTGCCTAACTCCAGCTGCCCCTCATCTGCTCCCTCCTCAGTGACGTATAAAATGCTTCCCAGTCCTGTGCTCCCCAGTCTGGTCATTGATGTTGTCCTAGTGTGTGCAGATCACTGTCTTTCCTTTAGCTACTTGCGCCTTTCATTTAACCCCATGTGGTCCGTTTAGCTTGTGTTAATCCCTTTCAATAAACCCCTTTATTGTTTGCCACCATGCCTGCTCCTGCCTCTTTTGGACTATGTCTATCGGCTGGCCTGGGAATGCCTCGGGATTCCCACGGAAGTGCTGGATGAAGTGGATGGGGAGAGGGAAGTCTGGGTTTCCCTACTGAGACTGCTGCCCCCGTGACCCGACCTCGGATAAGTGCAAGATAATGGATTTCTGAATGGACTGAAGCATGCCTGTTTGTGCCTTCGAGAGCCTTATATCCCCCTTTCACATTAAAACAAATCTAAATACACAGATTAATGACTCCGATGACTCTGCAATAGTCGGCCTCGTCACTGATGAGGACGACAAGGAATATAGAGAACTGACCCGGGACTTTGTGGACTGGTGCCAGCAGAACTACCTCCAGATCAACACTGGAAAAACCAAAGAGCTGGTGGTAGACTTCCGCAGGCACAAACATCCTCCACTGCAACCACTGAACAAGTGTAATGTTTTATTATATTTTACATTTCACATGACATGGGGGGCATGTCTGATGTTTGTATGTGTGTCCCTACAAAGATCTGTGGATACAATCGAAAAACTAAAAATGCCAAAAGTTTGGTATTTTGTTTGGTTACTTGTGGTTAAGATTAGAGCTGGGCAGGGGTTATGGACGTCGTGTTGGGATTAGGAGGAGCAAAGGAAAATTTGATTGAGGGGGTTATTTTTTGGTCAGGATATCCCTGTATCCAACCAAGGCCTAATGAATCACCCCCATGGTCCAAACTGGCCCCGCAGGCCAGACTCACCTCACACAGTGAACAGGCCAGAGGGAGAGGCATGGTGACCCCTAGGAAAGTGCCCCACCCACAATACCCCTACCGCAGGCAGACCACAACCCAAACATAATGCTAGCTCTGTTCTAGGGTGGCATTTATTTGTTTGTTTTTATTTTCGTCTTTGTATGTGTCTTTATGAGCGGGAGAGTGCTAATCTGGGACAATGCATTTAAAGAATGTGTAGGTTATGCTCAGCGAGGGGGGGGTGGGGTGGCACAGGAGGAGCACCATGCACACAGAAGCTCAGAGACCCACCCTGGGGCACTGGGCAAAAGAACCACCCCCCAGCCCTGGACAGAGACGGGGGGGGCAAAACAAACTGGGATCTATTGGAAGTGGCGAGACTAGGGGAGGGGGGCGGGGCGGGAGTTATTAAGTAAACATTTAATGGGAGGAGGAGTAGAGATATGAGAAGACAAAAGAAAAGAGGAGGAAGAAAGGTTAAAGAAAAAAAGGAAAAGGGAGTAAACAGAGATAAGATTGTATTTGTATGTGATGGTTGAGGTAACACAACTGTCAAAAGATATACACACACATGTATACTTTAGAGTGAGTACTGTCAGAATGGGACCCTTTCTGAAAAATTGCTTTCTGGAAAAATCATCTCAATGTCTTTAATCCCAAATTAATACCATTATAAATACATGAATGCCCATTGAACGCTACACAGAAGAGAAAACAAAGTATTACTAAACACATATATTAACTGCAAAGTTTAACTGTCCCGTTTTTCCAGCTGTCGCATTTTCACTACTCACCTTATATATATACACACACACGCACACATCCATATATATCTAAAACGATTGAAACACAATATATACATCAAACACTAATAATAATACTGATGATAATGTTAATAACAATAATATTAATACTAGCAAAAAATGAGTATATGTTGAGGTAGCCATTAAGCACAAAATAGTTTACTGGAACCATCAGTAATCATAAAAATAAACAATTATGCTAATACAGAAAGAAGTGATAGGAATGGAAAAAGTAATAAACTTTTGCACCACGTCACATTTTAAAAAGTTATCTTTAAGTCACATAAGTGTGTTAAAGAATTACATATGTATGTAGATGCCCATCTATCGACTAACTTGATCAGTAGTTATGCCAGAAATCGGGGCTTTCGAAAGATCCAGACATTTGACGCGAAGAAGATTAAAATATTTCGAGACGTTCCAAACATCCCGTTCCATAGTGACATCTGGTGGCACTACTTTTGCATGCAGTTTGATCTGAATAACCAGTTCATTGTAATACCATTGCGACACCATGTCTTGGAGAAATGCATGGTGATATTGACCCCTGGTCAGTATCACTAAAATGTTAAGCAATGAGAAATCATGTCCCAAGAAGAATGAAGTAAATTCATTTGAAAAAAAAAAACAGAAATGACTGGCCAAATCCTGGTCAGGTCCACACTAAACACGCAGAACCACAACTGATGCAAAAAAATTCATTTTTGTTTCATCTGACCAAAGAATGTGCTGACAAAATTCACTGAGCTTTTTATGTTCACTGGCGAAGCTTAATCTTTTAATTTTATGCCTTGTTGTGAGTGATGGTTTTCTTGTTGGCCGCTGTCCATAGAGGTTCACTTCATGCAGTGTCCTTTGCACTGAGCTGGCCCGCCTGTATAATACAACGCATGTACCGCTAATACAGTACTACAAATCTCAGAACGCTCTGATAGCGTTTTGGCGGACCCGTAAACACCCTCTCCTCGGTTGACAGTAGTCATAGCGACCTCATGCTATTATTGGCGCCGTGCTACCCATCCCAAAAATGGCGAAAAGAAAGGCAGAAAATAGGTGCTTTTTGGACAGGTGGGAGGTAGAATATCTGTTTACATATGTAAAAGACAGACCTGTTTGTCTTGTACGTGGTATGGGGCGCCGTTTGTAAAGGTACTTGGTTTTTGTACTTGCCAATTTTTCAACATTTAGTGCAATTTTATGACATTTAGCTAGAAGTCAATGGTGTTGTGGATCATCAGATTTTTTTGCTGTGTAGATTATTGTCAAAATTCATCATTTGTAAATATAAATGGTATGTCTATATATAAATATTAAATGTAAATGTTAAATATAAATGTTAAATATAAATCTTAAATGTTAAGTTATATCTAAATGTTAAATTTAAATATAAATGCTAAATGTAAATATAAATGTTAAATCTAAATGTTAAATCTAAATATAAATGTTAAATCTAAATGTTAAATCTAAATATAAATGTTAAATCTAAATGTTAAATGTAAATATAAATGTTAAATCTAAATGTTAAATCTAAATGTAAATGCTAAATGTAAATATAAATGTTAAATCTAAATGTTAAATCTAAATATAAATGTTAAATCTAAATGTTAAATGTAAATGTAAATATAAATTCAAAATGTAAATATAAATGTTAAATCTAAATGTTAAATGTTAAATCTAAATCTAAATGTTAAATCTAAATCTAAATGTAGACTCTAAATGTTGAGAACGTATGCTAATTAGCCACGCCCATCTGCATAGAAATGGGCGGTAACGACGAAAGCGCGCTAAGTGGTTGCAGGTTGGGGCGATGGAGGACAACATGGTTTCACAACAGACTATGTTCAAAAAAGCCATATCACAAAGTGAGGCTGCTGTAAAGGCTAGTTTTATTGTGGCAGCAGAGATCGCAAAATCAGCCCGGCCCTTCAATGAGGGAGAGTTTGTAAAAAAGTGCATGATGAAAGTTTGTGACATCATGTGCCCAGAGAAAAAGCAAGCATTTTCAAATGTGAGCCTGAGCAGAAACACAGTAGCTGATCGCACATGTGATCTTGCCACCAATTTATATGACCAGCTGATGGAAAAGGGAAAAGATTTCGTTGCATTCTCTCTTGTGGATGAGAGCAGCGACACATCTGATACTGCCCAGCTGTCAGTCTTCATCCGTGGAGTGGACTCAAATCTGTGTGTTACGGAGGAACTTTTGGGAATAAAATCAATGCATGGCACAACCACAGGTAAGGAAATCTTTGAAGAGGTTTCCAAATGTGTAAGTGAAGCTGCCTTGGTATAAACTCGTGGGATTAACGACAGATGGTGCGCCAGCGATGTGCGGTCAAAAGAATGGACTGGTGGGCAGGGTTCGGGAGAAGATGCGAGAGGAGAACTGTGCAGGTGAGCTAACTGTTTATCACTGCATTATACACCAACAATCACTATGTGGCAAAGCCCTAAAGATGGAACATGTTATGACCACAGTAACACGAGTAGTTAACTTTATAAGAGCCAAAGGTCTGAATCACCGCCAGTTCAAGTCTTTTTTGGAGGAGTGTGGTTCGGAATACACAGACGTGCCGTATCACACAGAGGTGAGATGGTTAAGTCGAGGAAAAGTACTGAACAGATGTTTCGAGCTGCGTGAGGAAATATTTCAGTTTCTGGAATGCAAAGGGAAAGGCACAGTAGAGCTCCGGGAGCAAAAGTTTCTGTGTGAGCTGGCAAGGGGCGGGAGCGTATCGTCACAGACATGTCCGCTGCTGTGAGGGCTTTTAAAACAAAATTGTGCCTGTGGGAGAATCAGATCCTGCAAGGAAACCTGGGCCATTTTCCCTGCTGCCAAACAATTAAAACGCAGATCTGTACCTCTGTGTTCCCATGTGCACAGTTTGCTGAAAAACTCAGCGCACTTAGCGCTGAGTTTACCAGGCGATTTGCCGACTTTGATGTCCAGAAATGTAGGTTTGAACTGCTCAGTAATCCGTTTGCAGTTGACGTGGAAAATGCACCTACCAACCTCCAAATGGAGCTGATTGAACTCCAGTGTAGTGACACACTGAAGTCAAAGTATGATGCTGTGGGTGCTGCACAGTTTCCACATTTCATCCCTGACACAATGCCTCAGCTCCACACCCAAGCTGCTCAAATGCTCTCCATGTTCGGCAGCACTTATCTATGTGAGCAACTGTTCTCTTCCATGAAGATGACCAAAACATATCACAGGAGTCGTCTGACAGATGAACACCTTTGCTCGATCCTGAGGATTTCCTCATCTCAGAGCCTGAGCCCAGATATTGATGAACTAGCATCCAAGAAGAGATGCCAGGTATCTGGCTTGAACACAGAGTAGAGCAGTGTGTAACAAACTGAGCAACAATTAAAGTTGTCTTTATGCACTTTTTCTTGCTAGTCCAAGGCATGGGCTTAAATGGTTGCACGTTCATTGAAGGATATTATTATTAGTAAATTGGTTATTTTATTTTTAAATTTATTATTAGCTTGTGGAAAAAGATCACTGTTAAAATTTTAATCAGAAGGCTGAAAAAAAAAATAGGCATACGATTTTTATTTAAATTTTATTTAAGAAATGAATGCCATTGATGTGTTTTTTTTTTAATTCGATTTTGCATGTGCGCAATATCAAGTTATATATTATATAGTATTAAGCGTTGCTTGTTCCCTATTGTTTAAACTTGTTTGGGTCCATTTTTTCAATAAATATCAATGTTGGCCCGCGACTTTGTCCAAGTTTTAAATTTTGGCCCACTGTGTATTTGAGTTTGACACCCCTGATATAAAGAATAATAAGAAAAACTAGGCGATGCCACATTTTAATATACATTTTGTATATTTACCGCAAACTTTGGAGAATGTCCTACGGACGTTTGTTTGTTTTGTTCCTTAAAAACGAACCTTCTGGGAACGTTAAGAAAACTTTCGCTTAAGTGATCTTGGGAACGTTCCTGCACCGCTCAGGTTCCCAGAACGTTCTCAGAACATTCTCAGAACGTTCGCCGAACCGAAAATTGTTTGGTTTAACAAAACGATAATTTATTTCTTTAAGAAAAAAGCCGATTGTGAGGTGATGTCACGACGTAACACGGATAGCGCGGGAGTGTTTTTGCAGAAGCGGTGGAGGCTGGCTGCAGCGAGTGCCAACACCACGCTGCCGTAGGATTTAGTGTACGGTAAGAAGAAAACTTGCTGAATTTGATTTTACGGCTTATGTGGCGTAAGAAGGTTTTTTTCATTAACTAAAGGAAAGGGAAGATGGACGAAATGTTTTAAACTACGATAAATTGTTTTTTTCTGCACTTCATTGAGTCGTCCGAAGATTTGGAACGGATATTCCTCCATGTGCTTCACCGAACAGGGACCCACCAAACGGAGTTCA
>JAODLD010000016.1:17505916-17519049 GCA_026781065.1 Mormyrops boulengeri
GAAATGAAGTCAAGTTTTCAAGATATGAACAAGTCTTGATTTCAAGAAAGTTTGCAATGATAGCTCGCACCACACGCACGCCAGGGGATACTTCTGCGGGCAGAACGCGAGGTACGAGGCGAGAACGTTTGTGCTGAAAGGCTCTCTCAGCACCTGCTATGACCCCCCCGCGGGCCCCCCATGGAGCCCGCCGCAGCGGTTCTGAGTTCACGCTCCAGGAGGGCCGCAGTGGGAGCGGGTCTCTGACTTCGCTGTAGTACTGTCAGCTGACAGGTCTGCTGTGGCCAGTGGTTCACCTGGCCTGCCTCTCCCAGCTAGAAAAGGGGCCATGTTACTCCCCCTTACCCCAGCAAGGCTACATTTTTGTATTTTACTTTAGTTAAAATCTGCTCTCCCAGTGGCTGATGTACCCCATGGCTTCCTCTGGCCTCTTGTGAATGATTTATCCCTCATGTAGACACTCCTATTCAGGGAAACTTGCTGTTAGAAAAGTACATCATCTCCTACTGCATATACAGTGGACAGAATGCGCTGAAACAACCTTAAACAAAACTGAAGCAAGCCATAATCTCAGCTAAATCCTGGGAGAACATTGTGATACACAGTATCCTGCTGCTGGGGTGTATATAGCAATCGGTAATGGGAATCGTTAGACATACCTAAATGTACACTTCCTAATATGTGCAGTGTATGAGGTCTGTAAGAGTGCAAACATGAGCAGACAGACACGTTAGGAGGCGCTAGAGAGGAGGGCCAGAGCTCTGCGGTAAGGGCTGCATAAGCAACTTGGGGAATGTGGGCACCGAGGTGCCAGATCCTTTGGCCACCAGAGCCTAAATGGGACACGAATTATCACTGGAATCCAGTGGATGCCTTTTGGAAATTCGGATTTGGACAGAGCAGGAAGCCGGCCGGAGAAGTGCCTTTCCAAGAGCAACACGGGCCGGAAGTGCTGTTGGTCAGAAGGCAGGGCAGCGGTGGCTACATCCAGCCTTCAGCGGACGAGCCCCCTTTGTTGGGCGCAGACAAAGGGAGCTGGGAAGTGCCCCCGGTTTGTTGTCTTAACAGATCCCGTCTTCTGGCTGCTGTCGGCCGCGCTGAGCCGCAGGTGTTCTCTATTCGAGCACTTGTCAGTGCCAAAGCAGCTTTTTAATGATGTATTTGTGCCGAATTGTAAGGGCAAATCGTTCTTGTGTGAACGCACCCCCCATTTGCAGTTTTACCTCTGCGCAGGTGTTTTGTGGGGAAAAAAGGACCGAGAGAAACACCAGGCAGGTTTTTGTTTACTTTAGCTTCCCAGTTGTTCACACGCACGGTATGTCTCGATCCCCTCCGAAACAGTGATCTGGACTCACGGGAATTTGCCAGCAGGCCCATGCGACCATATGAGACGTTCTATAGCCCCACCCACTTCCCAAAGAAAGTATGTGATTGGTCAGGCTTGAGAACACACTTTGCTCATGCTCATTGGAGCAGAAGATAAGGAGAAAGCCGTAAAGGTCGATTAGTCTACTTGACTTACTACTATTCCACCCTATTTATTGTTTCTGTAGTATTAATATCACTCAGACACTCTAAAAATTCTTATCACATGACAGGAACCCAGAAATTCAGCTGATGTAAAGACCCAAAACGTATAAGTCTTCCATCCTGTAGGTTGCCTTGGGGTTAGGTGTCTGTTATATGGCAGGTCACACTCCTGCAGTAATGCTGCTGTGTCCTGCCGAATTTCAGCTGGAGAGTCTTTTCAGGAGCATAGTGAGGCTGAGAGGGAGGGTGTGTGACGGCGGCTCCGGTTTTGGCAGACAAACCTCGGGGCTAAGGACAGTCAGAACTGCCATGCTTCACTAGTGAAAGCAATTGACCTACTGACACTGAGAATAGGTCTGCCGTCTGGCTGAAGGGTATCTGCCTGTGTGTGTCTGTCTATCTGTTCCGTCTGTCCCCCACAATGTAATAAAACCTGTTATTTTGATGCTGTGAGGACCATTTTTAAGGTCCCCACAAAGATCTGTGAATGCAGTCAAAAAACTAAAAATACCAAAAGTCTCTTATTTAGTTTGGTTACTTATGGTTAAGGTTAAGGCTGGGTAAGGGTTAAGGTCGTCATGTTGGGATTAGAGTTTTCCCTATAGAAATGAGAGGAGAGTCCCCACAAAGATATAATTATAAACCTGTGTGTTTGTGGGGGGGAGTGGGTGTGTGTGTGTGTGTGTGTGCGGTTTTGTATTTACCACATTGTGGGGACCAAATGCTCCCACAATGCGGTAAAACCTGTTACTTTTTAGCTTATGGGGACATTTTTCTGGTTGCCACAATATAAACCTAAATTTTATAAAAATCCGTGACTGTAATTAAAAAACTAAAAATGCCAAAAGTCCTGTACTTTGTTTGGTGACTTATAGTTAAGGTTTGGGCTGGGTAGGGGTTAAGGTTGTATGGTTGAATGGAGAGTCCCCACAAAGATATGAATACAAACATATATGCATGCATGTCTGTGTGTGTATCTGAGGGTGTGTCTGCCTTTGTGTGTGTATGTGTGTGTGGAAGTGGAGAGGATTCATATCTTGCAGTAAGGGGGGAGCGGGGGCTAAATGTCGGGAACATGTTCTGGGCACCTGTGGGAATTAATTTAATATTTAATATTTTAAGACCAATTGATTTACCTCTCACAATAATAGGTACTCAGGCATTCATAGAATGTTTATAAGCAGCATGTAAGTATACCTTAATACCCTAACGTACCTTAACAGCTTTATTATACATTAATAACATACATTATACAATTATAATGTTTGTTATTATGATATAATTTTGTTATTAATGTATGTCAAATGTATGTCAAAGCTGTTATGTTGGGATGTTAAGGTATACATACATGATGTTTATGAATGTTTTATGAAAAACGATAAATGCATTATGAAGGTGGACTGAACGTTTTATGAATGCAATATAAAAGCATTTTGAAGGCGCAGTTAATGTAAAGCATTACCGAATGTTCTATGAATCCATTCTGAAGCTGCAGTGAATGTTCTATGAATCCATTCTGAAGCTGCAGTGAATGTTCTATGAATCCATTATGAAGCTGCAGTGAATGTACAGTGTTACCCAGTAATGGCACAGACATGTTTTTACTTTTAAATTAAATATTGGAAATTACTCTGCAGGTTATCTGCCATAAATACATCTCTATACTACAGTGCTATAGACGTTAGTAGGATCACAGCTGTCTGTTAATAAGTACCTCAAGGTCACAGTGGCCTGTTAGTGGAACGCTGGGACCACAGTGGTCTGTTAGTGGGACAGTGAGATTACAGTAGTTTTCTAATGGAACTTTGGGATCATAGTGGTCTGTTAGTGGCACGAGGAAACCATATTTGTCTGTTAATAAGTACCTTAAGGTTATAGTGGTCTGTTAGTGGGACACTGAGACCTTGCTGGTCAGTGTCAGGAATTAAAAATCCTTTGAAGTTTGTCATAATTGGCCTTTGGAGACTTTGGAGGCATGTCAGGAATACCCATCAGCCCCTTCTGTCACCCCTGTATACCGGGGAAGCCCCTTTGCAACTGTGCAAATTTGTAGGTGGCTATGCTATTGCCCACTAATGCTAGGTTATGCTCTGCTTTTGGTGGATGCGAATAAATGGTTTAGACTATTTGGGGCTTCCAAGACCAGCCAAGGAATCTATAAATCACACATTATTGTGACTGATTTCTGCATCTGACTTTGGATTGCTCAAAAGTGCCCACTTTCCACAGAACGTCATCCTCTTGCCAGTGTTTAGAGAGTGCATGTATTTTTGGCAGCTGAGAATGTGCTTGTCATGGGTCAGGAGAAGCAGTCGGAGAATCTCCAAGGCTGGACCAAAAGCCTGGGGCAGCCAAAGTTAGCATGAGCAGCCTTCCAGATCTGGATAAAGTACCCAAACCCAAACTGACACATACATTGTGTGCTGTGTAAAGTGGAAAAATCAACAATAAAGAATAATATATAACTAATAATCAAGAAAATCTTATGTCGTCTTGGTCCATCAGTTATCCTTGTGCATTTCGGAAGGTAGCTGAGCCGTCAGGAAGCAGTTACATTAGCAAAGAATTTTCTTAAATCAACTTGAGCGTTTTCTGCTTATGTTGCGTAAATTTCATTGCCCATTGTTTCTACTTTGGTTATGTTCGTCGTATTTAATCATCTAGCGGAGCTTGGAAGGCCAGAGAATGAAACCAGAAAGCTTCTCTAGATCCAAAAGACAGCTCATTGATTCTCATTTGGTACTGGAACGCTGTAGCCGTGGTGCTGTGGAGCAGATTCAAGGTTGGAGCTTAATCCTTGAGCAGAGGGAGTGGGTGATATGTAATATAGGGAAGGGGAGCCTCCCAGACATTCTTTGGTCATCTGACCTTGGCTCTGGTTTTGATGCCTCTTCAACACTTCTCGCTTTCAAGGCAGTTAGGAGCATTAGCAGGGTGAAGGGAGAGCGTCTTGTTCCTCCTTCATCTGACATATCATGCTGACCACATTCACCCGCGGCGCTGATACCTCAGTGTTTAAGTGTTTCTGATGAGCTGGCCCTTTGATTTTCTAGAGCGCCTTGATTCTGATTGTGTGGAAGTCACTACCACTCCCTCAACTGTAAATAAAACTCATTTTGAGATTAAAAATCTTTATTCCTTGGCCCAAGCTTTTTAATCTCCTTAAGCACAGGATGTAGAGGAGTGAAGTTGGGTTGGAAAAGGAATTTGTGACCTGATGGCTGTTTTATGCTAGAAGTAAAAACTGTAGAAATAGGTGAGCACATAGAGATTGTTGGAGACTTGCAGAGATCTGTCAATCAGTAAGGGAAGTTAAAACAAGTTCTTTTATTACAATCCAGGAATGAGTTTAGTTGTGTTGAAACTGTAGCACAGGTTGAACCCTCTTGTGACATTACAGGCAGGTCAGGTTTCCTTTCTTACAGGCTTTCCTACCTCTTCAGCCAGATCTGTTAGAGTCAGTCATCTCAAGTTTGTGTTGGAGTGTCCTCAGCTGTGTTTCTAAGAGAGCAGTTTCCATGGATGGAGCCTCCAGGAGGTTGACGTTCACTCTGCTCTGTGCTCATGCCCCATCGTGCTCAATGTGGCCTCCTTAAGGGCCCCGAAAATGCTGGCACCAAAATACTGTAGCTAAGCCCTACTTAAGAGCTCATAATCAAAAGCATTCCATTGCTCTTAAGTGCCCTTTGTGGCCAGAAATGTGCCAGTACAAATGTTGTGCATCAAGCTATTTTAATACCGAAGGCCGTGATCTGATTGGAGTTTGGTAACAGATTTCGTCCCCGGGTAAGGAACTGGTCTTTGGATATATGCACAGAGCCAAGAAACACTCAGGAAATGGAAGCAGTTTGACCTCACTGGCAGCATTAGGCATACGGGGTGGTGGTCACAGCAAGGGGGAAAGTGTCGGGAGGAATGTTACTCGAGGTCTGGGCTGGAATCTAGGCGCTTTATGAGGTTCCCCCTTGGTGGTGGACATTCCAGACCTGTATGTTTGCTACCCTGAGCCTGGCTCTCTTAAAGGCAGAGCAAAGGGCTACCTAGAGCATTGCTCCTGCTACCCACAAGAACATGCTGGTAGACATGGAAAGCTGGTTAGAAAAAGCTTGTGCATTTTTGTCAGTGAACAATTCACCCTGTACAATATATGGATCAATCCCCTGAATATACATTTTAATATTATTGTGCAAGACGGAAATTTTGGGTTCATGTTAAATAGAAAAGTAATAGCGGTTATCAGAAATGAGGCCTGCAGAGGTGATCGAAGGTAAGACAGCGATAGATTTAGCCCACTGTACCTAGGGATTCAGTGCAGCCTTCATTGTTTATTTTCATACATGAAAATGCTCCATTGGTTATGGGCCAGTCTACTTCCTGGACATATTCCATGAAATTACATGTTGTCCTTCCCTTAAAATGAGCACTGCTGCTGTCTATGTGGAGTTTCAATTGTCTAGACGTCTCCTTCACTTGGACAATACAAAGACATGAGTTTACCATAAACTAGCAATTCTCAAGCACCTGTAAAAGCAGCCCGTGAAAGAGAAAAAGCTCACAATGATGGACTAGCATTCCGTCACAGATGTTCCCTGCCTTATGACCCAAGCTTCGTAGGTTCTGTCGTCATACAGCTTGCTTTCTGCATTAGCTAGAAAAATCCTTAGAACGAGAAGTGGCCCTGTTTCATGGCACAGTCCTAAATTATCCTGTGTGTCTATAGGGAATATTTGAGGCTGTTATTGGATTTGAGGTTGAGAGTGCCTGGTAGACTTTGAGATAACACACTGTGGGAGTGTGGGGGCTGGGAATAGCCAGGATCCAGCATTTTTAGCAGCTACAGAAGGTAATACATTTAAGTTTAATGGCTAAAACACATTTAACGTTAATGTTTCCTGTGGCTACTGGTTTCTCCTGCACACACATTGACAAATATTTAACAAACCTCCTAAGAAAACACTTCTGGTAACCTGAAAAAACACAAAGAAAACAGCTAACAGGAACATGAAAATCCACCGGGTACCTTGTTCATCAAGCTTTTGTACTTGGTGAAATAAGCATTTTTACGTTTTCTTAGATGTGAGGTTCGTATGTTTTTTTTGCGGACATGTGGACGCCTTATTACATTTAAATACCACCATCGATTCACCAGAAACAAAGAATCAGAAACCACATGTAAAGATATTCTCATCTTAAACAGATTAAATATGGAAACGTACATTTGTTTAAACTGAATGCACTGATGGACATATGGAATATTTCTGTTGGCTGGTATTGTTTTTCTGCATGGGCATTCAGTAATAAATGAAGAAGAAGAGGGTGAATAATCTCCCAGTATGTTTAGTTTTCTGTTTCTGTTCATGTACTGTGATTTCTTGTGGACATGTAGGATATTGTCTGGTCATAAACAATATTAATGATCCCTTTGAAGGAAGCCGTCTCATTCTACCATCTGCTGAGTTTGTCCTTTGTGTGCAAAGAGAAAAAAATGAAACAAAACTATAAAGTATATTATGAAAGGTCTATGTTTTGATCCCCTGGCTCCAGAACTCAAGCATGTTTAAAACCTGAACTACTGTCAGCTGCTTGGTCCCGAACTGAGCTGTGATGAGCCCAAGGGTCTTTCCAAAAACGGGCCCGCGGAAGGATTTGAGAGAGAGAAAGAGAGTGCCGTAAATCACCAGCAGGAGCCTGTCTGCTCTTACTCGGAGCCTGAGATTTCAATCTGTGCGAAGGTCTGGCACGAAGCTTAGACTGGCTCTCCCACGAGAGGGCCGACATATGTGGAGAGTGGCTCCAGCAAATTCCTGCTTGTGACTAATTTGTTTTTCACACCTTCGCTCTACAGTAGGTGATACGCTGGGCAGGAACTCCAGGCCAGCAGCCCGTTCACTGGAGAACGACAAAAGATTGAGCACACAACTGCATGCTGGGATATGACTTGTAATTGCCATTTCGTTTATCTGGTTTCCACTTGTTATCCAAAAATATAGACACTTTAAATCACAGAGCAGTCATACTTCCTTTTTCTTATTGTTCCTGTTAACTTTAACTTATAAGTGGTGGGAATTTTATCGACAGACTATCTCAGCTGAAGATTTCCCAGTGGCCAGTCACGTTTTGATGTTTGTACCAACACCTTTAGAAAAAAACTGGGCCTAACTGGGCCTGATTGGTTCAAAATATGTATGATCTCACTTTTGATGCCATGTTGCATACTGATGCAAAACTATATATTTCCGATATATATCTTTAACACTCGGCCCTGTTTGTTTTATGCAAACCGACCCAACGACCTACCCAATATCCATGAGACTAGACTGTATTAAACCTGAAATTACCCCTTTGATGACAGCAGCATGCTTTTAGCACATTGGTCTAATGCAGAGGGGAATGTTTACAAGCTCTGCCCTTTTTTGCTCTGGAAGAGCCACCGACAAAGCAAAACAAGACCAGGCCATGAAATGGTTCAGCTGCAGTCGAGCTGGAGAGACGTGGCTGACTGACAAGCACCGCGGTTGCACTTTCCCCGCAGACATAAACAATGACACGTATAATTTCCTGCCTGAGCTAGAATGGCACGGCCCCGTCTGCTGGGGCGGCCGAGCAGCTCGTGACTGGCCGGGGGCAGTCTGGGAGACCCTTCCGGCAGGGCAGGCCAACTCCGTGCTGTGAGCTGTGCAGGGGCAGGGCCGAAATGGGACAGCGACGAGTTCCGCTAGCTGCCTCCTGGTGAAATGGCACTGTGTGGCTGCAGTTATCGAATAAGAAACGTTCAACATTGTGCCACATTTCACAGGCTTACTGCGTTTTTCTGCCTGTCTGCATTCAGTACAAAGCATTTGTCAGGTATCGTGGGCTATGATACAGTTATTTAAGCTTGAGTTTGAGGTAAATATTATACACACTTGTCAAAACAGTAATTCTAAAAAAAACAAAGATGTTTTGTTAATGGTTGAAGTTGCTCAGTGCTTTAGTTAAATGCCACAAACAGGATCTACAAAAGTTTTGTTGAATTTAGAATGGAAAATTTTGGTAAAGCATGTGTTATATAACCAGTGCAGGATTCTTATAAAGCCTTTCAAGAAGAATTGTTGAGCTCCACAAATAGTGGGAATACAGAGCTTATTTCTAAGGTTGAACTGAACACGATAAATATTGTAACATAAAAGCATGACTGAGAGAACTCAAGTACTTTATTTAGAGTGAAAGAATCACTTTTGGGCTTTGTACTTGAAGATCTGAAAGTTTTTGTGAATAAATACATTGTATGTTATCTTCTTTTCCAAATACGTGGTCTGGGCCATTTGACCTTCCTGTGGAATTTCCTTTAGCTAATTGTATTTAACATGTTAATAAAATTCTCTTTGAAGTGTATTAGTGAAGAAGCCTTCAAGGTTCGGGAAGAGTGCGGGGTGTGTTGGCCATATGTTCACTAAAAACATTGCAGGTCTCTGGCCCAAAAAGTTATGGCCTTGAAATGCCGTACTGTATACTGTACATAATTGCTAAGATACTGCCACTGTTCTGTCAATTTTGTCATATTGAAGGTATTCATCAAGGTGGAAGAAATACATTATTATACTAAATTGTGTTCAAAATGTGGCACGCTCCCTGCTCCCTCCAGATCCCTCGGACACCTGCTGTGTCATTTTCACCCTTATATTCACTCCTGTCCCCTTTCCTGAGTCATTCTGTCTCCTCTTGTTCTCCCTATTTTCTTCACTATCTCCTGTTTCATTCTTTTCTGGTATGTTACTTCCTGCTTACTACTGTTCCCACTCCATCACAACTTAACTCCATGCGTGCTGCACAATATGCATAGAGTCGTAATTGCAATACGCACAAAATCAAAACATGACGTCCCGGCTGGGAACAGAACCCCTGGTCTCATGCGTTCCATTTACCAACTGCTGTAATATTAACTTAGCTTCCTCTTACAAGTTAGAGTAGTAAAGGCATGTTGAGATAAGCCGGTATGAACGTTTCTAATTAACAGCAAAGAGCCTTGCTTCATGGTGGCTGGCCTCTCCCTTTTGATCTCATATGTGGTGTAAAACTAGGGAAAGTAGTTATATTCTACGTTGTTTAGCATTTTCTGGATGAGGTGCTGCCCCAATTACTTCAATCTGGTTTCAGCATCTCTGGGAAATCGAACATTAGCTTCATTAATTGAATGTTTTCTCCCTAATCAGAGGCCAACTGAGTTGAACTATAATTCTGCCCCGCAATGCTGATCATGGGGTCAGCATCACCAACCACACTGAGATTTTCAACCAGCACCTTATCTCAAAACACATCTAGTGTCCAGGCCCTTGTCTTCCAAGAGGAGCTCATGTCTACATAAACCATTCCATTTTGTAGACTAATAGTGACCACACAGGCAGACTGAAAGTAATGGCTTCTCAGTAATACTTAAATTGCCTAGAAAAAAATTAATAGAACCTTCTTCCAAAGGAATAATAAAAAAAACGGTATATCTAAACTCAACATAAAAGCCATATAGATACACAAATCCCATTACATAGATGCTGCAGAAGAATACACATTAAGAGCTAAGCACCACTAACTTTGGCCTTACACTTTCACGTTTAATGTTCTCCACTAGAAAAGTACCCTGCCTTTCCTTGAATTGGGGTATGTTCTGGTGTCTCTTGGGCTGGCCAGCTCCACGCCCCTTTATGAGGGGCGAGGGGGGGGGGTGGGGGTGGGGAGGAGGGCGGTCTAATGAGAACTCATTAAACCAGGGGCATGGCAAAGAGGGCCTGGAATTATGAGGATCCAGATGGTCTGCATCATCGAGACTCAAGAGGAATAATTACTGTTGCCTTTTTCCTGGCTCATGGAGATCTTTGTCCAACAGGAACTGCTTGCAGAACTACTATCCATCTCAAAGGTTGACTAGTCTGCTGGGCTGGGCCATGGCCTGCCTGATCTCAAATATACTCCCATCAGTGATTTTCATATACCCATTGTTCCATAATACCTGACAGAGATGACCAGAGCCGTGTTTGTACAATTCACTATGTTGTATGGAAGAATTCCAGAACTCTGGAAGAGGACTTTCACCAAAAACTTCCAAAACTGCCATTCAGAACCCAGCTTGAGTACTTCATACAGTCAATGTCCTTATGTACTTATATCTGCTCCTACTATGTACTCCATAGCCCCCTCCCCACAATGGTCTTGTAGGATGTATATATATTTATTTTTATATGGGATCTCATTAACCTGAGCAACACTGGACTGACCAGATTAACAATCCAATGGAACTAGTCTTTCGTTCTCAAAAGCTGTTAGTGCTTTAGATCAGTGTTTCCCAATCCAGTCCTTGGGGATCCACAGACCATGTTTGTGCTCCCTCCCAGCTCCCAGTAAAAATGTGGACTGTCTGACGGGCAGCTTGGAGGGAGTAAAAACATGGACCAGCTGTGGGTTCCTGAGGACTGGACTGGGAAATACTGCTTTAGATCTACACTGCGTGAGTTTTAAAAGCTGCTCCTGATTATTCCGTAGGTCCTCCCCGCGTGTCGGAGCAGGTGGCCCACCGGCAGACGGTGAGGATCGGCCGCACCATGAAGCTGCCCTGCCCTGTGGAAGGGGACCCGCCTCCCCTCATCATGTGGACCAAAGATGGCCGCAACATCCACAGTGGCTGGACACGCTTCCGCGTGCTGCGCCAGGGCCTGAAGATCAAAGAGGTGGAGGCCGAGGATGCAGGGACCTTCGTCTGCAAGGCCACCAACGGCTTTGGCAGCGTCAACATCAACTACACGCTCATTGTCATTGGTGAGCCCCCCCCTTTGCCGCCTTTCCAGTTTTCCATGGCTGAGCATGAAGTTCCTTTCAATAACATGACATTAATGTAGTTCTTAATGTGGTCCTGTTCTGCTCTGAGCTAGGGTAGGTCTACCTGCACATGTGCAAGTCAAAGCCTAATAACAGCCTAGGCCACAAACTGGGCCAAAGAAAATACCTTTGTTTAGTCTGGCCCTTAACTGCATTTCTCAGGTGTTTGTAACTTTTACTGTGGTATTGATTTACATTCCTTTCTGCCATCCATTCACAGGTAGACTAATGTTGATTACTACACATGCTATCTAAGTTTAACCCGTGATTATGAACAAAATCGGTACAACTTTATAATAAAACTCTCTTTTGCCACCTATAAATGGTAGTAACTCATTGTTGCTCACAATGTTGGTAAGCTTGTTGGTAATAAAAGCTTGTTAGTAAACAAGTTATCATAATGCATTATATTGCATTCATAAAGTACTATAAACACAGCTATAACTATTTATAAAAAGGCATTATACACATTATAACCATGTTTATTATGCATTATGAATGCTCTGTGAAGCTCCCATCTATCGAACTGTCCCCACAAAGTTGGGAGCATGAAATTGTTCAAAATGACTTTGAAAGCTGTAGCATTAAGAGTTCCTTTCACTGGAACTAAGGGGCCAAGCCCAACCCCTGAAAAACAGCCCCACACCATAATCCCCCCTCCACCAAGCTTTACATTTGGCACAATGCAGTCAGGCAAGTACTGTTCTTCTTCTTCTGGCGACCACCAAACCCAGACTTGTCCATCGGATTGCCAAACAGAGAAGCGTGATTCATCACTCCAGAGTCTCCACTGCTCTAGAGTCCAGTGCCGGCGTGCTTTACACCACGGCATCCAAAGCTTTGCCTTGTACTTGGTGATGTAAGGCTTGGATGCAGCTGCTCGGCCATGGAAACCCATTCCATGATGTTCTCTACGCACTGTTCTTCAGCTAATCTGAAGGCCAGACGAAGTTTGGAGGTCTGTAACTATTGACTCGGCACACAGTTGGCGACTTCTGCACACTGTGCGCCTGTGTGATTTTACATGGCCTACTACTCCATGGCTGAGTTACTGTTGCTCCCAATTGCTTCCACTTTGATATAATGCCACTAACAGTTGACTGTGGAATATTTAGTAGCGAGGAAATTTCATGAATGGACTAACTGCACAGGTGGCATCTTATCACGGTACCACGCTTGAATTCACTGAGCTCCTGAGAGCGACCCATTCTTTCACAAATGTTTGTAGAAGCAATCTATATGCCTAGGTGCTGGATTTTATGCACCTGTGGCTATGGAAATGATTGGAACACCTGAATTCAATGATTTGGAGGGGTGTCCCAATACTTTTGCCAGTATAGTGTATTTACAGTGCATTAAAGATGAGAGCTTCATAGAGCATTCATAATGCATAATAAACATGGCTATAATGTGTTATGCCTTTTTATAAATAGCTATAGCCATGTTTCTAAATGATTATGAACGCATTATAAAGATATCTGTAATGCGTTATGCATAATTCACAAAATTAAACCACAATCGATGACCAAAAAAAATGCTGCTTAAGTTCACATTGCTGTATTTGTGTTAAGTATAGTCTCCCTAGTTTACTATTGGCCAAGAAATCCTCATTCAGTTACCAACAGTAGAAGGAGAGCTTGAATTTTTACATTGTTCCATGTTATCACTGTTTTTGGGAATGCTTTACTTAACGGTGCACAAATAACTTACTTACTCTGTTACTACTCAAACAAATCATGACCTACATGAAATACATG
>JAODLD010000016.1:17520386-17534925 GCA_026781065.1 Mormyrops boulengeri
GCTTTACTTAACGGTGCACAAATAACTTACTTACTCTGTTACTACTCAAACAAATCATGACCTACATGAAATACATGAACCGCCGCGATTGATTAATGATGAACAAACATGGGATCAGTACATAATTAACATGTATGTTAAGTACGAATGTACTACTACATTATTTGTGTCCCTTCAAGTAAAGTGTTACCTGTTTTTCCCTTCAGTATTAGGATTGTCAATGACTGCTACAGTTTTCAATTCTGAGTAAAGAGTCGTATATATTTGCTGTAGAGACAGATGGATGGATATTGGGTAATCTTTGCCATCGTGCATGATCTAGGATCACACGCTACTCCAACATTTGCAACAGAGCTGTCATGTAGAGATGTTTTGTATGTTCTGGAAAAGTTACACAAGCTCCATCTTTCTGATATGCTAATATCTGTATGCTGTCATCTGCCACACACTCTTCATTTAAATGTTTGTACCGTTTCATCTTCCATAACCAGTATTTTGGAGGTTCCTTCATTAGTCAGAACCATTCCATCAATTTTGGCTTTTCATTTGAGGTTAACTCATGAGAGAGTTGAAGAAGAGAGCAGGAGAATTCAGTATAGCTGTAATCAAAGTAGGAGCTTTTATGGTCGAGCTGCGCCGGCTGTCTCAGCTCTGGGTGACGAAGCAAAAGAATGACTAATAGCAGGAGCTGAAGCTGGGGTGAGGAGCAGAGTCTTTAGGGGACCCCCTCATCCTTTAATCTTCCATCGGTGCTTCCAAGGTCAACAACCACCAGGCATTCAGCTTCATCCTTTGTAATCCAGTGGCAACCTGGGCCAAGATGACGGACATCCGCCAAGGATGAGATACCGCCATGCTCTAATAAGACATTGCTATGTTTATGTTGGGCTGCGTGTGGAGTCCTCCATAGAACACTGGCATCAGGATGTATCAGCATGAAGCTCAAATCCATAACTGGACATGGTTCCACTGGAAATCCAGCTGTGTAAATACGCCTTGGAAAGCACGTGAATTCAAATTATTTGTAGCTTAGATTGGATATTAGAGCTGACATCCCTATTGCATCACAGTGATGCCCTCAAAACATTACTGCGAAACAGAGAACCAATGCGAACAGAGAATAGGCTTCTCAAGATGGATTGGTAATAAAATTGAGGTTATTGGTGCATTTTAAATAACCTGTCATGCGGTGGCGTGCCTCACGATAGTGTTTACGGTGCCGTGCTTGTACACTAAGGAAGAGGGGGGACAGGAAAACTGCCCTGGCACTGGCGGGAGTTCCTGATTGTCTCATTTCCCATGGTTCCCCAGGGTCTGGAATGGCCTGAGGCCACCTAGGACGGAGCACCAGTCCTTCAATTGCATTTCTGTAATTTGAGCAGTATGCATAGAAATCGCTGCAGAACGGAGTAACTCATTAAGAGGAACAAAAAATGTATCAGTTCCTCCATGAGTAAAATTGAATCCGGAGGCCGTTTAAATATTACAGATGGATTAGTCTGGATAAATGTAAAAATATTCACTAAGGATCTTTTCTCCTGCAGAACTGCTTCAAGCTTAAGCCTTTGCATCCAGAGATGCCTTTCTACATGCAGTTGTACTGAGCCATTATTTTTACTTTATGTTAGCTTTGACAAACCTGGTCATTTTCACCCACAGACCTGTCGTTGACTGGATCTTTCTTGTATATTGCGCCAGTCTCTATAAAGTTCCAGGAGGGTGGCAGATTGTTGTCTTGTAGCCTGCATCGTCTGGGATAAGCTTTCCCATGACTATAGTGCATGACTGGTTAAGACTGGTGTATGATAAGTAAAAAAGAACTTGATTATTATGTTACCTCTTCAACGAGGTAACATAAGAATGAAGAATTTTCCGTGTAATTTAACAAATTTAAATGAGCAGGATCGATTCGTAACTTTCTTCAGTGGACCTGTGTGCTTCATTTTAGTCATTTCCCGCAAGTCTGAAAGTGAACTGGCGAAGCTGGCAGGCCAGTTGCAGCTCTCACTCTCCTCAACTGGGTAAACGTGAGTCAGGAAATTTCTGCGAGTATGGGAGAGAAGCCTTTGGGGAAATGGCGGGGTCACTCCGGAGCCAGTCTGGGGACTGACAGAGTGAATCTGTCATCTCTTCAGCTAAATGGGAAACCCGGTTGAACCGTGAGCAGCCACACAGCGCCGGCTTGTTTGAATCGAGGAGCATTAAAAATGATATGTTTAATAGGACTTCTCAAAAGAGGTAATCAAAATCCAGTTACTAACAACAAAGGGTAAAATCAACAGTAGTACTGGGAACTCCGCTTGGTTTGGAATCGCGCCAGACTGCCTATTAGGGTTCAATTCATCCTTTGTCAACAAAGGGTGGTTTCAGTCTGGTTCCAAAGAGCAGTCTGGTTACCATATTGACGTCAGACTGGCGACGAGGAAGCAAGGTGGGGTGCCCCATAACGCTGAGGCCAAGCCCAGGCCAGCATCCAAGCCCGGCAGAGGCTAAGGGGAGTCCCTGTGTGGGACGCTGCTGTGCCAAACATAGATTAGCTTGGCTAAGTTGATGTCTTTCACCTCGCTCCCAGATACTGCTGTCAGCTCTGATGGCGAGGACAAAGCGGCGTAACTGAGGCGCGGAGAGGCCAGCCCTGCCATGAATGGACACTTTGTGTAACACCACTGGTCTTTTTCAGCTCTGGCCGGGCTCTGGTATTCAGGGTCTGGAGGCCTGTGACGGCTTTCATGATTTGTTGCCGTTTCCACAGCTTTTACCGTCTGCAGTGAGGGAAACATCATTTATTGGAACTCAAGGCCACATTCAGTCTGAATTCGAGTCAGAGGAAGGTTACAGTCTGCAAGCCAATGTGAAATTTCCACAGGTGCGATTATTTAAATTCCAGTGTCAATACCAGATTTAACAATAATTATTATATCAAATAGCTGAATATTTTCATGAACTCGTGATTTTCATGATTTTTGTTCTCATTGAAAACTTTCTTCGAGGTTAGAAAAAAGTTTTTCTGTAGCAGAGTGTGTAAAAATTTACTGAAGGTGGGTTTCGTTTTTTTCTAGTCTGGAAATTAACATGAAATTCCAAAAGGTAAACCTGTCTTTGTCCTTAGCTGACTTAGTAATGAATCCTGTAGCTGTTTTGCCGCCAGTCTGATGGAATTCCCAAAGAGCTGCTTCATCTCTGCTCCTCAAGCGGTTCCATTGCTTGACTGAGGAAGAACAGGTTGAAGTTAGGGGACGATCCCAGCACACAGGATAGTGTAAGGAAAGCATGATTAGCTCAAAAAGGGGTGAGAAGCCATCTTATGATTAAGGAGGCATTTGCCATCTTCTGTGATTTACCTCCAGTCCACATAAACCCAGAGTCACCTGATTATCCTGAACCTTGGAGCCAGGCAGCTGCTGCATGTCTGGAGCTAAGGGGGCTGCATCACTAGCATGGCCTTCTGGGGGAGCCAGGTCTGGGTTGCTGCTAGATATATTTACTGTGGTATTTGTTATACTGTAGTACTGAGTCTCTTAAGGCAAGCTGTACAGGCCACTTGCATTTGCTTGTTAGGGGAAGCATTTCAGAATGTCTAGCCAGATTCTGGGTCTCAGATTCTACGCATTGTAAGAAAAATGTGATTATTCTATCTGGCAAATCCCAAGCAAACGGATTAATGTCAATTTTTTTGTGAGTTTCCTTCTGGCCCAGTAATATTTTGATATGTCCACATGTGGTTCATATAGTGAATGAGGTACATACCGGGTGGAGTCAGACATGTTGGTTCTGCGCAGGGGAAACGTTGACACCTTTTCCCCATTAAAGGCACCCCACCCGCACCATTACTCCATCTCGGCCCACAGTTAGTTTGGGTAAATATTTTCGCAGTTTCACTTTTCCTCTCTATTATATGTGAGCAAACAAAAGGTCTACTGTGATGTGAGCGATGCCGCAGAAGCAGGTCCGATGTGACAACACCTGGTCACAATTTGGGGGAAATGAAAAAGATTTCTCAGCCTTTTTCCCACCATCACATGTAGAGATGGGGAGTAAGAACTTAAACATGTCTAATGGAGTCAAAAACAGCCTGCTTTTGGGCTAACGGTTTAGTGCTGGTCTTCAGTCAGTCTGTGTTTCATCTATGTTTGAATTTTATATAGTACTGTTTTTCAGTAAACACTCAATTTGATCATAATAACACTGAAACTCCATAAAACTAGCTCTCTGTATCTTTCATGCAGATGCTGTCCCTAGGAACTCGCATTCTGGGTGCCAAGTTGCAGTGGCAATATAAACAGCCAGTCACTGGAACTCACTGCTCAGTCTTGAGTGTGTATAAGATAAAGCTTTTGCCTGGCCATGTGTGTAGCCAGTCAGTTATAGGCAGGTAGAGGAACTGCAGTTAGGACCGGAGGCGTAGCCGGGGCGAGAGGATGCTCCAATGGTAGGGTAGCCATGACGATCTTCTGGAATTCTACAGGGGAAGAAACAAATTAATCTCAAAAAGAACATGAATGCTACTTCAAAAGAGGAACTAAAAGCTTAGTACATGGAAACTGAATGGGGCACTGAGTTGCAGGATAAACTGCTGTTGTTTAGGGCTTTTCAAGGCAGAATTATGTGTCGATAATTTTAAGGATCTAGATGAAAACCTCCCTGGTGACACTTTAACACCTTTTATCCAAGGTTGTATCGTGTATTACCTAGCCAGCCGGCTTAGTGGCTCCGGTAGCGGTGTTTAGCGTGAGCGGCTGGCTACTTTTATTTTCTTTTTTGTTTGTGTTTGTCCTTTGCTGTATGTATATCTTGGGTTGATTATTAGGCAGTCTGCGCCAGCTGGCACCCGTAGTCTGGGTGCGGGATTGCCCATAGGGTTTTTTTCCATTGCTGTGATTTGCTGTGTCATTCACTAGTGTGACCTGTGCTGGATGTGTTTTTAGGGTTGTGCTGTAGGGTGCACATGAGTAAAATCTGGGCAACCTGTTCTCTTGTTGGCTGTATTGGGATGAAACTTGGTGCAGCATATCAGTTTATGTTTTTTCAACAGACCTCGGATACTTTGATTGTTTAATAAAGTTTATATATTTTTTTTTATGTGTAACGTGTCATTTTTGGGAGCTTATCTTAAGCTCTGACAAAGTAAGGGTGGCGTAGACTAGTCGTGGCCTGCTACAGTGTGGATAGGCAGCACAGAGCCTTGCCTGGCCGCGTGGATAGGCAGCACAGAGCCTTGCCTGGCCGCGTGGATAGGCAGCACAGAGCTTTGCTTGTCCCAATGTTCCTTGTTCATTCCTGTCCTATTCTGTAGCTACATTAGTTTGTTGGTCCTGGTTTCCTATATTTCTGTGACTTTCAGTTTCGCTTTTGTCTGAAATGCTCAGTTACCTTTCGTTGTTTTTTTTTTTTGGCCCCTCACGTGAGTCACCCTGCAAACCTGGGCCCTTCTCTGAGCTTCTCGATTTGGGGAGCCCCTGTCTGTCAGCACCAGATACTCAAATACCCCATGGCCTGGGGTATGCGCTTGCTAATGGTTGTTGACTTGGTAGTGTTTTTTCTCTATTCACACTTTGACTTTGGCATCTTTCTCAGGGTAATAACCCGCTCAGAAATGTTTGGCCAGTCTCGCCTTGCGTCACCAAGTGTCCAAACCAGGCGTCACTGAAGCTACCTGTTCCTCATCCAAATACTGAAGTCTGCAACCATGCACTTTTGCAGTTTAACTACAAGGAAAAGTTTGCTACTAAAGTTATTGTTGGACATAGGTAATGTTAAGTAATCCACTTCGTGACTTATATTTACCAGTAGATTTTTGTTATAACTGCTCAACCTGAAATTATTTTGTGTTCAGAAGAAACTGTGTGACTTCTACATTTTTATTTATTTATTTATTTTTATTTTTTGCCATTTCTCCCTTAGAATAGTTTGTCTGCATCTTCAAGGGGGGGGGTTGCTTTAAAAGCAGGGTGCACAATGATTTTCTGCTTCTCCTGCCAATCCAACTGCTTTCGTTAGAAACTACCAGTTGCTTTTGTTTTGTCTTCTAAGAGTTATATATTTTCCAAGGCTTTTTGTCTATGATACGCTCACTGTGCCAAACAGAACAACCAATCCTGTGGGTTTCCTGTAAAACAGTAGTTAACCATTTTAATTGATACCACAGCCTTTTTACTCAAAGACACGTGCTGACGTGGTGGCAGCTGACGGACAGTGAGCAGAATATGACACTGTGTTGGTGGTGTGAGGACAGTTTGGCTCTGACGCGCATATGCACCCAGACAGCGGTTCGCTCATGCTGACACGTGTTTCCCAGGAAGCACTGGGGCAGTAGGGCGACAGCGAAGCAGGCAGGAGGGGGCGGCGATGGCCTCCCCGGAGCCACGCTCTGAGCAGGAGGGGGCAACCGGACGCTAATGAGCAGAGTCAGATGAAAACCCAGGGGCTGCAAAACCTCCCTTGCTCTGGTGCCCCACGCCTGGTAAAGACATTACCCTCGGCCCATTAGCCACGGCGCTGGGAGAAGCCCAGTCTGCTCCCCGCTTCCTGGCCACCTCCCCCGACACGCAGCCCTTGCTGATCTTCTCGACGCCCCCCTGAAAACGCCCCTGCCTCTTATTGTTTTTTCCCCACACCCGCCTGGACCCTGCTATGAGGCACAGTGACATATTTATGTTTCATGGAACCATCAAAGCCACACTATTTGCCCACCATAAAGAGAGACCTGCAGTGCTTTGTTTTCACACGTAATTACCCCAGTAGGGGGTGAAGTGTGTATGTGTCCATGTTGCTTAGCTACTGCCCTAAGCAGCTTATAGTTTTATTCAGGTTTATCCCACTGGATATTTTACTGGAGTAATTCAGGTTAAGTACCTTGCTTAGGCTTACTGCATCAAGGTCCTTTCTGTGAACTGAATCCCCAGCCTGGTTGCCTGTTTATGTCCATAACCTGATGCCCACTGTAGTAAAATGCTTAGCGCTGTTTAATCCTGATCCTCCATTTCCTACCCATACAGCCTACAGCCCCCAACTGTGGATTTTATGGCAAGGCTCCAGCAATCAGCTTAGAGTCCAGTGCTTTGTCCAGTGTGAAGGCGCAGTGATGAGCCCAGAGCTCAGCGCTGTGGCCGCTGTTGTGTGGGTCCATCCAACAGCCCCGTGGGTCTATGCAGTGGCTGAGAGTATAGCTCTATGGGTCCTACTGTGAGGCTCCGTCAGCCAGCCTGGTCCACAGCCATCCCAAAAATCTGGCGCACTTGTGTTGCGGCGCCTGCCCGATCCTCCCTGGCCGGCTGTTCGGACTCTGTCTGGAGCGCTGTCCCGACACCTGCCGAGCCTGACAGCGGAGGCCCCCTGTCCAATGGGTTGTGGGGGACCGGGCCTCTCACGCAGCCCCGCGACACAGCCGTTTAAAGTTCTGGTGCCAGCTATTATTACATTGTCATGTCGCGATTATTCATAGCCATCCTGTGTAAACAGGGTGGGTTTGTGTCCTCCTGTTGTGGCCTGGGCTTTCCCGCTCTGCCGCAGCCCTGGCGGCACTTTGCAGAGCTGGCTTAGGGCCTTGCTCATGGGGGGACACGTGGCCACCTGTCTCCCACACTACGGGGGGAGGTCAGCACCAGGATACGAAAACAACCCACAGTTAGGCGACCATAACCCCAGTCAGGGAGTTTTATTGTTAAATCTCAGGAGTCCTGACGTTGTTGACGTGGTCTGAAGTGGAGCAGACTGGACACATAATGTAAGGTGTCAGGGTGCGAAGGAATGATTTATAGAGCGATAACCTAGGGTCCAGCATCTGGAGCACGTAACAGACAGGCACCCCCAAAGACACAGGGGGAGGGTCCTTAAATCACAGAGAAGGGATCGGAGGGAAAGGAGCCGGTGTGAAAGACTTGCGGGAAACACCTTAAAATCGGTGTAAATGGTGTGACTTTTAACTTAAAGTAGTGATAAGTCTCAGTCTGTCCTAGAATGCTTCCTTACTTTGTACTTCCAGTTATAATTAGTTCAGTTCATGTCTGTTTAGAAATTATTCAAATAATTTCCACCATACAAGATTAATCACTGCTAAACAGAAACAGTACAACTCTGTTAAGAATTTCTTGAGGCACGACATACATAAATTTAACACTCTTATGTAAACACTCTTTGAGCTTCCAGCTGTCTTGACACAAACCATGTAACTGCTTCATCATGAATATTACGGACCTAAAAAGCTGAAAGCGTTTGTTCTCTGTAGAGAATCGCAGTAATGAATGTCATTCATTGAGAAAAAATATCCAGATCTGAAGTATCTAGCCAGTTCTCACATTCTTCAAGATATCTCTTTGCAATCGTTGTTAGATTTAGATTAGACTAGGTTAACTTTTTCTTTTAAGCAAACTATTTGTATTCATTTAAAATCTCTTCAAAGATTTAGATCCTAGCCTTAGACACAGCTTAGTTGTAGTTTTATTAAATTACGAAGGCATTTAAAATGGTGCTTCTTTTATCACCTGCCTGTAAATCTGTAAATTAGGAGGTGCCGGCACTAGGTGTGCACACTAATGGTTTTACCGAGCATTTTTGTGTTCCATCAAGGTAGCCAGAGTCTCCAACACAGATCAGCCATAAAAATGCCACCTTATGATTCACCATTCTGTAATTCTTTGCAGCTCAACCCCTCTCTTTCTTTGCCTTCTTGCTTCTCGAATCGGGTTCTTCCAGAGCCACGGTCCATTTCCTCAGCAGATAATACTTTTGCTCAAATGAGAAGACGTGACAGCTGTACGTCTGTGTTTCTGAGCCCTGAGCTGAGCGGGATTTGGAAAGAAATGTAAGGAATCGTGGAGCAGTGTTTGAGTTGGGAGACGGGGAAGCAGTAAGGAATGTATGCCCTGGAAGCTGCAGGAGAACGTTCCTCCCAGTGGAGGCTTTTTTAGGAAGGGTTATTATAGTTGGCCCACAACCCCTTGAAATAACGTTGACGTCATGCTTTGGCCTGCTGGTGGAAGGATTGACAAAGAAGGTTTTGTGATTAGAGACGAAAGGGGCCAAATGGTATTGTGGCATGGCTCCAGCAGACCTGGCTGCACCTGGCTTGTACCTGGGCCTCCTGTGGTCATTGCTCAGCTCGGCCAGGATGGACGCTGGGGTCTCCCTGGCCTGTTCCCACTGCAGGAGCTGAAGACCAGTGAAGTTCCACAGATCGTTCTGCAAATTCCACAACGCTGACATCATGTCCACTGTGAAGGGTAACCATGAAGTGGACTTTTGAATGGAGGTTGAAACTGCACTGTACCTGGGTCTCAGAGTAGATTACGGAGATGGACAACAGTGTCATAGACATGCTCTCTCGATGAGCCTCATGTACTGAGCTCTTATTAAATATTAGCAAGGTGCCAGAACTTTGGGTCTTGGTGTTCAACTAGCATTTTTTCTTGAAGCGTAAGACAAATTGTTCATATCGTTTATATGCAAGTGCCTATATGCTTAACACATGGACCTTGTTCCAAAATAATTGCATGAAGTGAGTTTACCCCAGAATACTGCCAGTGAATGTGAAATGTAAACACTCCAATTATAACACTGTAGATCATCCAAGTAATTTGTTCTTGTTAATTCTGAATATCTTTGAAAAGGGCAAAACTGTAGCAGTCTTTGTGGCAGCAGTGTTTTGAAAATGTCTGGGCTGAAATTTTAAAACATTCCAACAAGTTTATTAGAAAAGGGTTTCATTCTAAAGAATCAGTTACAGACAGTGAAGCTGGTGATTACGCTGTGATAAAAGGATACATATAGATAAACAGACTGTAAAATTCTCAGATCCATCCATCAACCATTTATCCAGTACTGGATCACAGACAGCTTCTAAAACGTGCCAATAAAATGTTTGGGTTGTCTTGTGAAGGAATCATCCAGGACAGAAATGCCAAATTTCCGGGGATACTTGTTGAGTGTTTTTGATAGCAAAGCAGTCCATGGCTGTGGGCTCTCATAATGCAGGCTGAGTTTCACTACCTGTGGTGGCTGTGGTTTGGCGCTGGTGGATCCAGGCAGCTCTGCATGCGGAGACACAGTCGCTGGAGTCTGCGCAGCGTGACGCTGGGGCTCGCAGCCGCGGCTGCACTAGTATCAGGCCTAAGAATGCTGATCCTGTTACTCGCAAAGTGAAGCAGTGAGGGCCCCCCGCAGTGTCCCATTAACTGTGTGATATGTTTCGCTGGGCTTGGAGGCGTTTATCCGCGCTTCTCGGGTTTGTTTACATAAATTGGGAGGCTCGGTGTGGAGACGAAAGACTTTGACGAGGACTTAGATCCACCAGGGTCTATGACTTCATTTCTGACATTCATGTGTCACAGCCACGGTGTGCTGTGTGTAAACGTGCGAAAAAAATATTGTTGTTCTGTGCTCATTACCATACAATGGTGCGGGATCACTTTGGTTTAGTGCGTCCTGAAATCTTCCTGTATTTTTCCTGTGTACGATCAGCTTGCTCTCAAATTTTGATTTTCACAAAAAATAATATGTAATGAATGTATCAATTCATCAATCAATTCACTATATTTAATCCTTAATTTAATGGTTTTGTAATCAGAAGAACTTTTAATGTTGGAGAGTAAGTAAGAGACAGTGATATATAAATGGTCAGTAACACTTTATAATAACAAATATTTTATGATAACAAACATTACACTCGTATAATTGTTTGCTGTATGTTATTAATGTATAATAAAGCTGTTAAAGTATGTTAGGATATTATGGTACTTACATCTTGCTCATGAATGATCTATGAATGCATTATGAAGGTTCATTGAATGTTCTATGAATGCATGGTGAATGCATGATGAAGGTGCACTGAATGTTCTATGAATGCATGATGAATGCATTATGAAGGTGCAATTAATCTAAAGCTTTACCAAATATCAAGTATCCTTCTACAGTGATCCAAGGAGCATCTCAGCCCGTCATACTCTGCTCTGCAAAGATATGTGAACTTAGCCAGCTCCCTGATACTCCGGATACATACCCATGGGACGTCCATAATGGTGACATGATCATCCTGATGTCCATGGGAGAAACTGAGCAGTGCAGACAAATGGAAGCCACAACAATGGCCCATACCCAGCCAAGTGAAACTAAGAGCCTGGCGTATGCTGGTAAGCAGGCCATATTAATGCAAATGGGGCTGGACATCTCCAACCCCCCCTGGGTACAGCGTCGCTGCATCAGTGAGGGGGTGTTTGTTCCCGGAAAGGGAGATGCTTCCATGGAGGGGAGGGCCAGAGCTGGGGAGACAGGTACCGGGTGTCTCAAAAAATGTTCTTCCGGCCTATCCCAGCATGGATGCTGCGCCTGTCTTAAATGTAATTGGCGGCTATGGCCAACCATGGTCTGCATCTGAACATGGATCCACACAGGTTAAGACGGGGGGGTGGCGGGGGGGGTCATTGTTAAAGCAATTCCACAATCCAATCCCTCTAACTAGGCTTTTACAATGGATCTAGGAGGGGGGGCCGAGGACAAGGCCTGCTTGGGGCAGAGAGAGATGGAATGCGTCAAGTCGCTCCTCTGATGTGGACCTTCCCCCACTGGCCCCCCCGGGGGGGGGCGGCTTTCATGTGCTAACTGGGGCATTATTGGGCTCAGCTTGGCAAATTTGTCTTTATTTGTACTTCAGTGACCCTCAATAGGGCCATGTCCACAGGCCCACGGTGCGGGATGGGGGGGTAGGGCTTTGTGAGCTGAGATCTTCAAGGAGGCTGGTAGCACTGGGGGAGGGGCCCATTACCGAAAAGGAGGACAGAGACCAGTAAACTAGCTGATCCCAGCATTCAGGAGAGCTGGCTGCTATGGCTCATTCAGCGAGTCCTGTAATTAAACTCTGCCCTTCACTGTGCAGATGTTCCTCAAATGCTGCTCACTGTTCTTTTCATTCCCTTATCAGTAATATAGTGCAGAAAAAGCAAGTGTTAAGCCACAATTTTGATCAGGCTTGTCTGTCTTCGGAGCCAACGCTGTTCGTGTCTGGCCAGCACGCATGACTAAGTGGACTTCTTTTTGGCTACAGAAATGCAGTGGAAGAAATCTGTTGCTGCGTAATTGAAAGATAAAAAAGAAAACAAAACTGGACATACAGTATATTAAAGCTGACTTTTATTGTGAGCAGTAAAAAGCCTGACCATAGTAAAATGATTCTGCACCAACTTTTTCATATATTGAGAAGAGTTTTCCTGGTCGTGTTTTTACAGTTCATCTCTTTGTCATGCTTTGTCATGAAGTCTATAATTTAAATGGTAATGTCTTGTGCCCTTCATATAGTGTCCGTCCACCCATCCATCCATCCATCCATCCATTTTCTGGAACTGCTTATCCTGTTCAGGCTTGCGTGGGGTCTGGAGCCTATGGGTGCAAGAGAGCAAACAACCCAGGATGAGGCGCCAACCCATTGCAGGGCACACTCATATACAGAGTCGGGTGTCATCACTGGCAAAAGCCAAGGTTCTACACACTACCCATCACACCTGTAATGGTCAGCACAATCAGCACAGTACAGGATGACATTTCATCCAAGACAAAGGGCCCTTTCCCACCGCAGGAACTTTTTCCACGAACCAGGAACTTTTTAGAAACTCTGTAACTTCTGTCACTACTACCACCCGAACTCAGCCTGAGTGTAGTTCCTCATCATTTATTTAATCTCTACTTCGGTGTAGGTACTTTTTGTTTAACCAGGAACTACTGGATTGGGGCTTATAGGAATAAACTTTGCTGATTCACCACAAACTCCAATGCAACCTATTTCAAAATATATGTTATTATGTCTCCATATTTCTGCCTTGGAAGATTTTATCGTTTCAAATTCAATTCGACGTAAAAGTCTTCGGCTTTTTTATGGTCTATGGACTTTGCTGTTGTTTTATTTCTAGTCATATATGTCTTTAAGACGAACAAACCTACAAATCATGGCTAAAAAATACAGAACAGTAATTAACAAACTGACTTGTATATCCTCCATTGTTTTGTCACGTATGAAATTACTTATGAAGTTTAACTAGTGGTGCACTAATTTGGAAATTTTGACCAGTACCGATAACTGATATTTGGACCGCCCGATTGATCCCCAATATTGGTTGCTTTTATTGTCAGGTACCTGGGAGGGGCTTTGTTTCTTGAGATCGAAGGTGGCAACCATAATTCTATGTGGTGAATGAGCTGACGAAAACCCTCGTCCTCCACTACAGAAAATGAGCATCCAATGCATTCATCTCCATTATTTTAGTAGCTGTGTCTTTAGTGCTGATGCTGCGAAATTTTAATATTACAATTAATCATCGGCTAAGATCGACACATTGGGCTGATTTCGATACCTATCTGTTGACTGATACATCATGTATCTCTAAGTTTAATCTATGAACTTTTTCCATCACCCATATATATTTTACATATGTCATGGTTCCTGTTGTGCAGTGTAAAAGCGACAAACAGAGGTGACTAGGAACTACAAAAGTTGCCGGTCCAGACAGCCCAGGAACTCAGAACCAGGAACCAGGTTCCTGAACAGCAAACCTAAAAAGCTACATCATGAACTGCTCTATTACAGAACCCAGAATGTACTTCTAAGCAGAGCGTCGCTGATTACAAAACTCCTATAGTAAGCCTCTTGATAGCCCCTTTCCCACAGCAGTCTTTGCTATACCCATTTCTACTCTGGCAGGCCTCACTACAGCAATATTACAGAGCAGGCTTCTCAATATCCATTTATGTTACAGAAAACCTCTTTATACCCATTTTTCCTATTCTTGGTCTCTCTCGGTCTGCCCATTCCTCCTACTGTCAGTGTCTGTATACCCATTCCTCCTACTGTCGGTCTCTGTATACCCATTCCTCCTACTGTCAGTGTCTGTATATCCATTCCTCCTACTGTCGGTCTCTGTATACCCATTCCTCCTACTGTTGGTCTCTCTATACCCATTTCTCCTACTGTCAGTCTCTGTATACCCATCCCTCCTACTGTCAGTGTCTGTATACCCATTCCTCCTATTGTCAGTCTCTCTATACCCATTCCTCCTATTGTCAGTCTCTCTATACCCATTCCTCCTACTGTTGGTCTCTCTATACCCATCCTCCTACTGTCAGTGTCTGTATACCCATTCCTCCTACTGTTGGTCTCTCTATACCCATTCCTCCTATTGTCAGTCTCTCTATACCCATTCCTCCTGCTGTTGGTCTCTCTATACCCATTCCTCCTACTGTCAGTGTCTGTATACCCATTCCTCCTACTGTCAGTGTCTGTATACCCATTCCTCCTACTGTCAGTCTCTCTATACCCATTCCTCCTATTGTCAGTCTCTCTATACCCATTCCTCCTATTGTCAGTCTCTCTATACCCATTCCTCCTATTGTCAGTTTCTCTATACCCATTCCTCCTACTGTTGGTCTCTCTATACCCATTCCTCCTACTGTCGATCTCTGTTTACCCATTCCTCCTACTGTTGGTCTCTCTATACCCATTCCTCCTATTGTCAGTTTCTCTATACCCATTCCTCCTACTGTTGGTCTCTCTATACCCATT
>JAODLD010000016.1:17545119-17570177 GCA_026781065.1 Mormyrops boulengeri
TTCCTGCTAGTGTAGCGCAAGCTAAAACCCTGGGTTCCTTTAAATCAGAGCTAGATAAGATTTTAACAACTCTGAGCATTTAGTTAAGTTCTCCTCAAACAAGCTTGATGGGCCAAATGGCCTCCTCTTGTTTGTTAATTTCTTATGTTCTTATACTTTTATTTAATGAATTTGCAGAGCTTACTCCGAATGTAACTGTGTTAGCAGACGGAGTGATTCATTTACTGTAAACGGAGAAAATTAGGACTTCTTTCCCAATTGATGGTGATAGACTCATAATGACCAATGGCCAGTGACCAATGGCATGATTCTAAAAAGGAGGAAACCTGAGTCCAAAATGGAGGACTAAGGCACAAAGCGGAGGACTAAGGCACAAAGCGGAGGACTAAGGCACAAAACGGAGGACATCCCATGAAAAGCGGTTGGGGAGGGGGGTCTATATCATACACATACTGTAGAAGCCAAGAACCGTATATCTTCTGTAGTATGTGTGTGTTTGGGTGTCTCACATTATTTTTGTGAATGAGGTTTGAAGAGAGTAGTCCTAGTTTTTGATGGGGAGGTGGGTGGGGAGAGGAAAAAGGAGGACAAGGGGACTAAAAGGGGAACACTCTACAGAAGTCCAGATAGGTGGCTGGAAACCTGGACTGTCAGTAGCCAACTGGGCTGCTCAGCCTGCACTGACCCCTACTGGCCATATGATGCACTCTGCCTCAGCCCTCCTGTAGGCCGAGGAGGATGACCCTGTCCAATACCTGCAACACTGCCGGTACCTTATGGGGGGGGAGTATGCCATTCTTCATCCCATCACTGTCATCCTCCTTCCTTCTCTTGACGGTACTCTGATATAGTGCTAACAGGTGATATGATACCACAGGATGTACCGGGAATTCCAGTCTAGTGCAGCTCCCCCTTAACTCCCTGCACCTGCAAGAGAGATAGCTTTTTTTTGCCTTTTCCCTAATTACAATCAAGGACAGGGAGCACAAAGGAGATGGCTGCAGCTTGAACAAACAAACTTGCTTCTACCTCCTGGCTACCACCACTGAAACCCTACCTTGCGGGCCCTTATTCTGAGGGACACGCAGGCTGAAGCACAGCAAGGCTACGTCCTCTCAGGTGGCTGTGATTAGGACTCCGGGCCCAGCATCAGCTTGAGCACATCCCCACAAAACTCCACTCACAGGCTCGGGCACCAAAAACCCACCTTAATTTGGTGTCATGTGATGTTGCCAGATATGTATATAATTGTTTTTTTTTTCATTGCTTTTCCTTATGATTTCTGTGTTTAATGTTGTTTTTTGTTGATGCAGCAGATTTTTTAAAATTCCTGTCAAGAGGCAGAAATTAGTCCTCATTTCTTGATGCCAGATTACATGCCTTTAAAGTTTAAAAAAAAGGATTGAGAAACACATGCACATGTGTACAGGAGATGAAGTAGCTTCTTATCATCTATGAAGTCACTTAAGTGTTACCTGTTACCGCTCCACGTCCTCTTTCTTTGAGGGATTATGCATGTGATGACATGCAGATTTCATACAAACATTTGCGTGTCTCTACCAGAGTTTACGGTTGTATGTGTTGCTGCAGTAACACAAAGGCTTAGGCTCAAACCGAATAAGAAACAGAATAAGATGACATGTAGCATGAAAAATGTTTAAATTAACAAGATTTACAAAATGCATGCAAGTCATGAAAGAAATAGTCTAACTTGGATGGAACTGTCTAACTGACTTAAATGGTTTTCCAGGATACTTTTCTTGCACACTCAATAAAGTCAGCGATGTTGTAGGTGCTTTCTGTGGGCTCTGCCAAAGTACTTGATGGATAGAAGACACATGTTACGCATCATGTCAAAGCACAGTTCTGCTGAGGATATGCACTAAGTTGCCTGATGACGAGACCTTTCATTTTCGCCATCTACACTCCAGCATTTCTCCTTCTACGAGGGGCTGTGTTTCTGTTCTGATGTTTTCATCTTTCCCTTCCATATTCTGGAGCTTTTCTCCTTCCATGCGACTCCCACTCTGCCCTCAAGGCTCTTCTGTCCTAAAAGTGATCCAGAGATATAAAAGGAAGTATTAAAGTAGGGTCAACCCTGAGCTCCACAAAATAAGACTCAGATTCAAGGAGAGATGGAGCTGATTTAGTGGGTTGGAGCTCAAATGTGCTGGATGTCTGATGGACCAGGTACAAGCACAGCACACTGCAGGACATGTGTTTGTGACTTTATGTGCCTGATAGGTTATACTCAGATTTATTGATCTACCCTCTCACTATGATTTTAATTTCTCCAGTACTGCCTCATATCCTGTGTGCAGAGTTGCTTAAACAATTTAAAATACTAGATCAATACACTTTCCGCACATAGCCTACACTTTTGGGTTGACCATGAACTTCTTCCTCCCACTTCTAATTACAACTTTTCTGTCTACACCCTCTTGTCTATCCATCTGTGTTTTGTCCACTGACCATCCTCTCATGTTCTCTAACTACCGTTTTTCTCTCCTCTCCATTTCCTCTGGTTCCTTCATCCATCTGCTCAGGCACTTCTCTAATGAGGCATGTTGATCGCATCACCTTCCCCAGAGCTTTTGAACTTCTCTGGGGTGTCATGTTACGGGATTGATGGCCACCATGTTTATTTATGTGAAACTAGCACATAGTCCTGGGAGTATCAAACAGCCAGGTTTGGTGCAGAAGGCTGTAGGCAGGGCCACGCTGCCCTGGCCACCTCCTCAGGACAAATCTCAGCAAATTTTCACTTCCATGCTAATGCTATTTTAGCTTCTACCTTCATAGTAGATGAATGTTTTATGCTAGGACTAGATCCCACTGGTAACACTTTACAAGCTGTCATCTATAATGCACTGTAGATACCTTCATAATGAATTATAATGGTCAGTATAAGAGTTAATAAAGCATTACAGCATCTTCTATTTACTGTCATAGGGCATTATAGTGTTGATTTTTAATACTTCATAAACTGCAATGAAGCTCTTATCCGTAATGTACATTAGATACCTTCATAACGTATTATACTATATTATTGTATTATATTATAAAGACATGGTCAGTGTAGCCTTTGTAAATTGCATCCTTCTAAAAATCCACACAATGAATCTTGGGATAAATAGGGCCATGAAGGACCCATCGGGTGGATTCTTCCTTGGCAGTCCGGGAAAAGCAGGATGCATTTCTAGGCAGCATCTGATGGATCCTTCGAAACAGAACAGCCTTGTGGCACCACTGTGAAGAATTTGGCCCTTGAATGCAGCCTTAGAAGGCTACAGGCCCTGAGATGGGACATAGCTATGGGTTGGTGTGGACTTCTCCAGCCAAACAGATTACTAATCGCAGCCTGTTTCACCAAAGACTCCCACCCTGTCGACACGCATATTTTTCCTCGCTTGTTAAAGCTGTTAACTACATGGTAAATTTACTGAGGTTTCATATGATATATTTAAGACTTAAGTCTTTTAAGTGACGTCTTTGAAATACATATATTATAGTATTTGTGTGTCAAAACAATTTGTATTTGGTGCAGAAGACATGGGCGGTTTAAAAAATCTGTTCACTGTAAATTGGTTAGTGGTAAATTATGCAGGAGTTCATCCAGAACCAGAGTTCAACTGCAATTTCATTAATTCATTTAAAGTATGTTTCATGCCTTTCTAGCAAATAATTATTGTACATCCTAGTCACAGTGAGGGCAATAAAATGTGGTTTGACTAAAGGTTTAGTATATTCACAAGCTGGATGGGAGTTGTTTAGGTGGGAAGGGGTTCATTGAGGATCGTTCCAAGCTCTTAGTTACTTCTTTAAAAGCAACTTGAAGAAAGAAGTCTCCATGTATGGAAAAAATAAATCGCCCTTTAGTCCAAGACTTAGTTGGGCAGCTTAACACCCCACACGCCCCGTGGGTTTGCAACTGAGAAGCATCACTCCAAGACATCAACATGGAACCTAATACCCATTTGAAAATATTCATTCAAAAAACATTTGAAAGACATGTTTGTGGAGTTGACTCTAAATATGCTCCACGGGCGGTGAACCTGTCAACCTTTGGGCTCGATTCGTTCCTAATGCAACAGTGTCTCAGTTCGGAAGGTGGCCCATAACTTTAGGGAGCATAGACCTGGCAGCTGAGGAGGTGCAGGAGCCAGTTCCACCCTTCGCGTCTGCTCTCACACGCTGGGATTCGGTAAATCAGCCCAGGGGCCGGTGCACTGCATTGTCTAACCATGAGACGCCCACTCATTTCTCTGCTGAGTGTATGTTTTCTCGGGGTAATGCTGACTGACTCTCACATTTTACTGCCAGAGTCTACACACGTACAGAAGGATAAAGATGATTTAATACAACGGAAGACGGCGGCTTTGTTTGGAACCCAGTTGTTGGAAGGTAGCTCTCTCAATGTCGTAAACCTGTAGAGATGCCTTGTTCAGGTACATAAACAAAGTAGCTAGGTGTGGTTTAAATCGTGTAGTACTGGTTAGAATTGTGACTCAACAGTGTGTGAACAGCCAGCTTCAAAAGTTACCCATCCCAGCAAGTTATTAATGACCTGGCAGAGAATTTAATTCCCTTCTCACCGGTCAGCACTGTTCACACTCCCGGTCAGTCTTATTTAAGATCTAAAGTATTGAAAATCAGGAGCTCTTTGATAAGACGGAAACCCCAGCACTCCAATTTCCAAATGGAAAGTGTTGCACTCTTGCCGTGATCTAGGCTTGCAGACCGCAGAGATGTGAAAGAAAGTCCGTGTAAGGGTTATACAAATAATGTTGTCATGGGGGAGCCAAGCAGATTTACTGACTCAGTTTCTCCTCCAGACCTGTAGTATATGTGGGCGGCTCATGTTCCTTCTGATAAAGACAGCTACAGGAGCTTGTTTTGTTGGGAAATCTGACCACCCTTGTCTGCTGTGTCTTTATTTTTATTCCAGGGTGCAGCTATTGTTTTAGTGCATTTTGCACAGGGGGTAAGAGTAGGAGCAATGAAGGAGAAACAGAATGACTGCGATGAGATGGAGAGCATTGAGCTTAGTGGTAATAAAGCTCAATGAGGCTGCCGCCCATGCCGTAGAAATTTTAAACTGCATATCTGAAGTTCACCCCGCCTCCCGGGGGGCGGCAGCTTCAAAGTGCCGTTCTCTGTGAAACTGCCGACCGCCTAGCAAACAGCCGTCACATTGAAACCCGAGGAAAACTGGACATGGCTCACGGTCAGCGAGTTGGCACACTTGCCCCGGAGCTCAGCATCAGGGCCGAGCCACACGCTCTCTGTTCATTAAGGGAGCGGACTGTCAGAAACATCCATGTTCATCTTTCAATCCTTTCACGCTCAAAGGTCAAGAAAGGGAAGAAACCTAAGAATCATTCATTTTTGCATCTGAAACCTGTTTAACTCAGCAGTGATTATGTACTCAAAAAAGCAGTAATTCGTCATCCTGCTTTCATTTAATATGTCGATATATATAGGTGGCTTGCTGGCAGAAACTGTGTCACCTTTCGTAGACATTTTTGGTTCAGTGGCCAGTGGCTGTATCTGTTTTCATAGTGGAGTTTAACTCTTAAGCTGTTTCTAACAGGTGTCTGGATTGAAGCTTGCCTCCCTCTGAGGAGCACAGTGGTTATCGCTAACCAGCAAGGGCACTAACTGTCCGACCCCCTTCCTCTGCAGATGACTCCAGCTCTGGGCGGGACGGACCAGCGACTCCCAACGGGGCTAACACAGAATATGCCACCGACGACCTTTCAGCTAAACTGGGTGAGTCAATATACTACCTTGAAACCCTGCAGTATTTATCTTAGGCCCCCTGAATGAGACGTGTTTTGGAGCATTCCTTTGACATGCAGAACGGCAGTCTATTTAAACAGAATGAAATAGATCCCATTCCTCACAAAACATAATGAATGCCAAGGAATATGACTGAACATTAGCTTGCCCGATGGAATCGTTTTGGCCTTCACAATGAAGGAATGGATGTGGTCATCACTGTTAGATTTTCAGTCTTCTGCATATATTTTATATGTAAATAACACAAATCATTAAATCATCACTAGAATGAAATTCAGAGTGTTCATTGGTATTTATTTGGACTGGTATTGAAGGTTAGTTGGTACAATTGATATAGTCTGCTTAATTTGGCAGGGAGTCTTGCGTTAAGTTACCCCTCCTAATTACTCTATTGTACCATAGTGAGGCCTCGGTTCACCCAACCTGCCAAGATGCGCAAGCGGGTGATCGCCCGGCCTGTGGGCAGCTCCATCCGCCTCAAGTGCGCCGCCAGCGGAAACCCGCGGCCTGACATCACCTGGCTGAAGGACAGCAAGCCGCTGTCCCCGCAGGAGGTGGGCGAGGGTCGCAAGAAGAAGTGGACGTTGAGTCTGAAGAACCTGACGCCGGAACACAGCGGGAAGTACACCTGTCGCGTCTACAACAGGGCCGGCGAGATCAATGCAACCTATAAAGTCGAAGTGATCCGTAAGTAACAGTTCTGTTTCATCAGCACGTAGACATCATATCTCCTGCGCAGACAAAATGGGTAGAAGGCTCCTGCTGAATGTAACTGTCTTCTCAAAACCCAAACAGAAATCGTGAAAATGACATTTCATGAAATGACATAATAAAAATCATATTCAAAGCTAAATGTCCCCCTATCCCTTGGTAGATCTTTATTGACTTGCAACATGATGTAATATCAACATAGTGTCATTTTTGGAAGATTTGCTCAAAAAGATTTAGCTGGCGATTGCTGTGGACAGCAGTGTTTCGGATCCTTCCACAAACTGTCAGTGGAAATGGAGTCGAGTCACAGAGCACGTCGGGATTAATTTAGGGCAGCTAAAGGGATGTCCATGTCCTCGAAGGCGTTCGGAATGTGTGGCAGTGAGCAAAGTGAATTAGTCATTGGAATGAGGAGCATATTATGGAGGTTGGGTGGCTTGGGAGGTGTGGGGGAATTGGCCTGTGTTCTGAGGAGAAATCTTCATCCATCCTGCTGACCATCTGCTGCTGGTTACAATGCAGCTGTGTGGCGGCCTCAGCAACACATGTTGATACTAAATCCAGAAGCAGAGAAGGGGAAGTGAATCGAACATCATCCTTGTCTTAGATGTGACGTTTTCTGCTCAATCTAAACCAGACATGGAAGGACGCTACCCATGTATACGCACTGACTCATGCAAATGGAGACGTTAACATTCATACATTGAAATGCATGTACTGTTCCATTAATTTACAATGAAAAATATTGTATTATGTACCTGTACATAACCTGTAATGGCGCCCTGGCGGATTTCAGTATGTAACAGGCTGTACTCACTTGGCACATGGTTTGAAACTTATAAACTGTTTATTTCTGGAATTTTCCAGTTTTCTTTTCAGACTGCGGTAAACCGCGGATAACTGAAACGGTGGTTACTGAAACTGGGGATGCGGGGGTCCCACTGTATACACACCAATTAGTAATTGAACCAAAATCAGTAGATTTTTGAGATCTGGAGATCCACACCAACATTCATTCATACACCATTTTGGAGGGGAAAGGATGGTACCAACAGGTAGCTCATTCACTGCTGGTTTTTGGTGAATTATTAATAGATTTTAAAGTAACTGAAGTTTCAGAACAACGCTCAGCACTACTGCACATGACTGGTCATGTGAATCTATATCCGCCTCCTAAGCAATGTGCCTCCATGAACGCATAACCAGATACAGTCGTCCCTCGCCACTTCGTGTTTCGACTTCCGCGGCTTCACTCTATTGCGGTTTTTCAAATATATTCATTCCCGTAAAAGTATTTCAAAATTGCAATTTAATATTTACGGAAAGCACGTTACACGAAAACATGAAAGTGAAAGTAAAATAAACCTGCAAGATTAAACGTTTACGGCGGCGGCTCCCCGCTTCCTCTTCCACTCGAGCCCCAGGCTTCGCGGCAAGTCAGCTTACCGTCAATTGGTGCAGTATATAATATCCACTCCGGACAGAGTCTGGAAATGCTAATTATAAATACAGTAATATATGCACTATAGGCTATATATGCACTGATTTTCGGTATTTTTAATTTAAACAAGGCTTTTTCTATCTGTGAATGTTTTTGCTGGGATCCATGATTCAAATAAATGTAGTTTATCTGCAAAAAAAATTGCAGTAATTGAATGTACAATAATAATATGATATTTGTAACGTCTAATATGTCATGTTTTCTTTTTTTGTCTAATATATTGGGTAATATGAGTGTAATGGTGACTAAAGGGTGTTATATTATGTCTAGAGGGCTCTAATAATGTAAAAACCGTATTTAGAAGGTCGTAAACAGGTTTTCTATGCTCTAACTACGAAAAATTTGATTTCGAAATAAAGAATCCTACTTTGCGGAAATTCACTTATCGCGGTAGAGTCTGGAACTGATTAACCGCGATAAACAAGGGCCGACTGTATATCTCACTGTAATTGTGGGCTGACATGTGGTCACCAGGTTTCTGATGCTATTCTCATTACTATTGCATGCCATACTCGTTTCTTCAGATGAATGCAGGCATTCACACCTGTGATAACTGGATCTATTATCTCACTTTTTTGTTCTTGTATTCGCCACTGATGTTGTTTTCCTTTTGACTCCATTGTAGAACGTACCAACTCCAAGCCCATCTTGACCGGCACCCATCCACTGAACACCACAGTGGACTATGGAGGGACAACATCATTTCAGTGCAAAGTTCGCAGTGATGTTAAACCCGTCATCCAGTGGCTGAAGCGAGTGGAGCCGGGCGATGAAAGCAAGTACAACTCCACCATTGAGGTGGGCGACCACCGGTTTGTGGTGCTGCCCATGGGTGAAGTGTTGTCGCGGCCAGACGGCTCCTACCTTAACAAGTTGCTCATCAGCCGCGCCAAGGAGGAGAACGCTGGCATGTACATCTGTCTGGGCGCCAACACCATGGGCTACAGCTTCCGCAGTGCCTTCCTTACAGTCCTGCCAGGTAGGAACGACCCTCATTGCTCCGTCAACCCCGCGTGCCTCAGTTGGGGGTTCTGGCCATGTGCCATAGCAAACAGTGAGTTTGCTATGGCCCAAGCGAACTGCCAATGAGCCAACCCATTCAATACATAATTTCCCTAGTCTTCCTGAATTACAATTTTTTTCTGCACTTTTGTAAAACCTCAATATAGTTTTCGTTTAATTTGGTGACATTTGGTGAATTATGAACAAATGCCTTTATCCTCAAGGCTCAAGGGTTAAACCTCACACTTCTCCTGTACTCTGCCCCTTTGTTGTTCTAGACCCCAAACCTCCCACAATCATAGTATCCATCCCGACATCACACAGCCTGCCCTGGCCAGTCATCATCGGGATACCGGCGGGGGTGGTCTTCATCTTCGGGACTATATTGTTGTGGCTCTGCCAGTCTAAGAAGCACTGCTCCTCGGGTGGTGCTGTGACCGCTCCTTCTGGCCAGGCCCCCCACCGCCAGCTACCCCGGGACAGGGTCGGCCTTCCTGTTGCTGACAAGGACTGCATGGGATCCCTCAGCTACGACGAGTACCTGGCCCAGCAACAGCAGCTTCTCTTGACCCAGGGGGGCACTTCTCTGGCTCCTAAAATGTACCCAAAGATCTACACCGACATCCATACACACACCCACTCGCATGTGGACGGGAAGGTGCACCAGCATCAGCACATTCACTATCAGTGTTAGCCTCCAAGCTCTGGCTTCATCTCCCCATCTGGCCTGGATACCTGCCCTCTCTGCACTGTGTCCCTGGACCTCTGTCCTAAAATGAGGTACCTCGGAGGACCTTCCTCACTGCTATGCCCATACCTTTCACATCCTGAGGTAAATCACGTGAAGGGAGAGACTTTGTGGGATCCACAAATGCAACAGACAAATCCATGAGCTCTTCCTTCTGGAGGAGGTCAAAGAAGATAACTTAGCTGGGACAAAATCAGCATGGTTATGTTGCTTCTGTGAGATTCCCTTTGCTTGTTTTGGGTTTCAACTTTATTTTTCATGCCAGTTTTCTTGAGCTCGTACTGTGATCTTGGTGAAAGGCTGCACAAAACAGACACAGACTTCAAGCTGTGGTGCGGTCCGACAAACACAGTTGGAGGTTACTGGTAACAGAGGAAGAATGGATGCATTACGGGCCAGTCATTTCTGTGTTCCTATAGACTAATCTGAATTAAGAAAACCAGCTGAAAAGTGATGTTTATTCTGCACTTAAAGGGCTTCTCTGGGTATAAATCAAAACAGCAGAAATGGACTTTGTTACGGGGATCGCTTTAGGAGTTCCTTTCTGGAATATGATTAGTTCTAATCATCATTAGAGGAACTTGAAAATGCTGTTTAATAATAGCGGGAAATGGAATGCTATGAAAAATGCAGAATAGTGCCTCACGAAAGCGAGCAGGGATTAATAAGGCTCATATTCATGTCACCTGACTGCACGAACCCCACTTTGCCTCAAAAAGCCATGCGCAGCAGTTTGGGGAGTGGGGGCATGCTGCGGAATATGGGCAGCCTTTCTTCATTTTGGTTTGGACTGCTTCCCTTTCGGTTTCCTCCACTGCTCCTGTCCTGTTGGCCTTTCTGAGATGGCAGGCTGGTGTTAGAAATACCACAAAAGGGCAGGTTTAGCTCTTGTGTACTCAGGTGTCCCTGACTATTCACAGTTTTTGTTCTTGTGTCTTTTTGTTTGTGTTTTTGAACATGTGTATGTTTCCCTGACCACTATTGCTGCCAACCGAAAACTGCATTATTGCTGCCTCGGGCTGCCACCTCTCTGCCCGCCTCTTGTCGGCTTCGGGAACAAGCAGCGTGTGCAGCTTGCTGGATAAGTCGTGGTGGGACCTGCCGACATCCAAATGCCTGGGGTTGCCAGGTCGTGGGGGGTTTGTCTGTGAAACGTGTAAAGGGATAGAGACCGAAAGTCATCAGATCCCAGTGTCAAGGTCATCCTGTGTTTACATCTGAAGTCATGCATCAGCGCTGAGTGGACTGCCAAATCAAATATCCACCAGTTAAAAAAAACACACTTGGGTTCACTATACAGTTAAGAAAATGCCTATAACACTATTTAATTACCATAAACTCTTACTATCCTTGAGGCAATAATGGAGATTGACAATGGCTGTTTGGACTAGAGTCAAATTTAACCACAAAATATAAAGCTTTAGTAATTCTATATAGATTTTAAACAGAAGTCATGTATATTTAATTTATTTTGTTAAGCAAGAAATTATGTATAATTTTTTTTCATCAGATCAGGCATTTCTATACATATTTTGATCCAAAATATAAACAATCGATGCCATCTTGTTCTTATAGTTTAATGTAAGCTATGTAGCATCTAAGTATGTTGTCATGGAGTTATTTGTACGTGCTGTTTGAAAATACAAAAAATGTTATTAGTAATCTTTGTATTGACAATCTTGTACAGTTTGCCCTCTTCGTAAGCTGGAATTGTAACTGTAAAGTTATTCATTGGGAGACATTTTAATCGATTTATCAAAGTTATTAAAAGCAGAAAATCTAATCTTGCCTGCCTGGTCATGCCGTGTTCCTCTATGTCTTTAAGAAAAAAACAGAGCGATACTATATGGCAGTGTTGAGAATTTGCACGTAGGATCTGTTCCATTGTAGGAGAGGTTCCTTACTTGAACTGGAAGGACATTATGACCCAGGGGACTCTGCTCACATGGAGACTTCCCTAAGCACAAATGACCTCCATGCACAAAAGTTCCCCACACACATCCATAGCTTTTTATAGCAAGCAGCTCTCTAGTGGTGAATTACTCCCTGTGTTCCCTCGTGAATCTTGAAGTTATTGCAAAAATTAAGTTAAATGGCACAAAATTACTTGGGTTAAAAAATCTCACCCTAAGAGGGTCTGCTGTTATATTTGTGTTCTGGCTGTTTGTGGTTGCTTGTCTGATGCCACCAGCCGATGTCACTACTTGAGTAACACCAGGAGCCATCCCTATTTATTTCTCCCTAAAACTCACACACATTCCCATAGTTTATTATTCAGTTCCAGTGCTCAGCATGCTACCGTCTCACTGATTAAAACTGCAATCCTATTCAAATCAGTGTTGATAGTCAGCGTGGTTGTGTAGCTACACTTGCATGGTTATGATTCACCCACATCTGGCGTTGTCTGTTTATCTCTGTTATGTTCCTTGCCGTTGTCAGATACACGTATGCATGCCTAGAGACGTGCTGGTCTCTGTGCTTGGGCCTCCATTTTGGCCTTTGCAGGACAGGTCAGAAACTGGATCAAAAGTTACTCACTCACGTCTTGATCTCTGATCTGTGTGCCCAAACGTAATGGGTGATACCTGTTTGATTTATGAGAAGACGGTGTGGAATGTATGAGACCATGGATGGCATCCGAATAGTCATAACTCTGGCGATCAGAACTTTGAAGGTCCCACCTTTCACAGAATGTAGAGGAACATTCTGGATTACGTGCACACACACACGCACACGTACATGCACGCACACATGCATACACTCACACGCACACACACGCACACACACACACAAATCCCGTAATAAACATTATTTCCAGTAAGAGTATATTTCGCCCACATTCTGTGTGGTTAAAATTTATTGAAAAAACAGAAAAACTGCTTCAGTATGAGTTTATTTTTGTGGCAGTAACAGCAGACAGACTGACACAGTGTCAGCTGTGGGGGAACTTTTAAAATATGCCAACAGAATGAATATCTCCCAGGGAGTTTTTGAAGCCTTCAGTAATGCCATACAACAAGAACTAAAGTAGTAAAGGAACTAGCAAAATAATGCCAGCTATTATTATTATTATTATTATTATTATTATTATTATTATTATTATTAGGGACAGCATGGTGGCGCAGTGGCTAGTACAGTTGTCACAAACCTCTGAGAGCAGAGTGTGAGTCTCTGCCACGGCTCCTGGTGTGTGGAATTTGCATGTACTCCTCATGTCGTCGGGGGGTTTTCCTCCAGGTACTCCAGTTTCCCCTCACAGTCCAAAAACACACTGAGGCTAATTGGAGTTACCAAATTGCCCATAGATGTGCATGTGTGAGTGAATGGTGTGTGAGTGTGCCCCGTGACAGGCTGGCACCTCATCCTGGGTTGTTCCCTGCGTTGTGCCTGTAGCTTCTGGGATAGGCTCTGGCCCCCGTCACCCTGCATAGGACACGCAAATGCAGAAAATGGATGGATAACAATAACTGTAATAACAATGGATATTTTTTTTTGCATATTTCTACATTTCATTCAAAGCTATTGATGCAAATCTAGGATCTCATTTCAGAGTAATTTGTAAGAATATTTTAAGAGAGTACCCACCCATGTGGATTGCTACACAGTTCTTTAAGGCAAAGATCACGATGACAGCGTTTCTCCTTAATACCACTGGCATGTGCTGTCCAGCTGGAATTCGGGAACTTTGCCGAGACCTAGCTGTAAAAAAACTAATCGAAAACATTTTACTACATTAAAAACATTACATGTGTATTACTTAAAATAACATTTTATTTGTATGTAGTCTTAGAGAATGATGGAAGTCAGCTGAGATCAAACAAGCAACAAACAAAGCTTTAATAATGGTTCAGATTCAGATGTGAATGCGCATACATTAATACAGAAAACAACAATAGATATGCGTGATCATAAATAAACACACGTCTGCTTCTGAATCTGATAAAAGAAGGAATGTGTTACTCAAGAACTGCAGATTATAGTGGATATTAAAACCATTCAATAATCACAGTAAAAATTGTAAAATACTGTAACTTCCTTGTCCACAGAGGGCAGCTGTAGGCTTTGTGTAAGATAGCACTGCTGGATACTACTGCACAAAATTCCTGAATATAATAAGGCATAAAGCAGGTAGCAAACTCAGAGGAATCGCCGGACCATGGAAAAAAAAGTGCATTTTTAACATCATTTTGCGCAGATTGGAAAGCTGCAGACTAACATGTGAGGCCTATTTGAACAGAGACTGGAATCTAGGCAAGTATAGTTCAGATGTGGACACTGCGTTTCTGCCTGAAGTTGTGCTCAGGACCATGGCATCATTAGCAGCTAATGTTAGCACCACAGTGTTAGCAGCACCATGTTATCTACACATGCTACTCTCTGCTGACCAATAAACAGCATACGCCGCTTATATCAGTTGGGTGCAAGACATGCCCATGTCTGGGATTTCATGTCTTAGTTATGCAGCACGGTCTATAGCAATGTTCCCCAAATTCACATTTTTGCCAGGAGCTGGGAGGGAGCAAAAATGTGGACTGTCTATGTTTGTGAAATGCATTACTTTGGACAGCATCAGCAAATTGGAGTTGCTGAAAGAAACCGGTGCGAAAACGAGGGGAACCTGTTGATGGGCCAGTGAGCTGGCGCCCTGCCCTTCTGTGCAGCAGCTGCTGATAAATGGTGAGAGTGCAGGCTGCTCGTCCAGCCTCAACACGGTTCCCGAAACATGCTGGGTTCTGCCCGTTAACTGCACAGATCCCTGTAACTCTGTGCTCTGGTGTCAGGACGCACTCTGTAATTCAATGTAAAAATAAGTTCTAGAGCAAAAATACAGATTACCTAAAAATAAGCGGCAAACCTATATTTTGTGTATTATTTAAACATTTAAATATGTCCACTTGTTCCTTTACTCCTTTTGTTTTATGGGGTAATTGCTTTAACAGTAACATGCCCCCCGCCCCCCGCTAACATCTGGCCGCTTTACGTCGGCCTGTTTCCACAATGACTGCCGTTCGCTCTTTGGAACGCTCCGATAGCGTTTCTACACTCAGCCTGAGGATATTTCTCGTCTTTCAGGTGGATCTGCTCTAATTTCCAAGTATCATCAGTAATTTGTCCTGAGTATCCTCTCTCTTAAAATGAATAATGTTTATTACTTTCAAAGGCTAGAAGTGAGCATTAACAATCAGCCTTTTCATGGCCATATGATGATAACAAACAGATCAGCATTTTTTTTAACCATTTACAGGACTGACTGGTTTTTACTGTAGCAAATAACAATCAAGCACACCAGACTTTTGAAGATTTGGAAAGAAATATCTTCGGAAAGATTTGGAAAGAAATATGGAGGAGATATCTTCTCCAGATATCTCCTCCATAGTCCGTTTAAACATCTTCAAATTTAGATGGAAGACAAACACAAGTGTGACCATGCATGCTGTTTGACGTTTCATATAGGACAATACAAAAAACGGGATGATATTTTTTGTGTCGACCATAAGACATTACATGGAGTCAGGTTTCAAACCAGGTGTAAGGTCTCTAACATATGGAGACTGTGAAAACATTTTCTTTCTCTCAAAAGACTTTTGTTGTCACTCTGATTTCCTGTACATGTCAGGCAATACAGGTAGACCTCCACTCTCCTGCATTTCGCTGATTTCAAAGAGCCAATGCATTGCGTAACGGCATGGCTCCGAAGATAAGGCACACCCATATCGGTTTATCAGAAGGGAAGGGGGTCCGTTTGGCAGTGTTGATAGCCATCTGAGATGGAAAGATCTGATGAAAAACAACAGGGATGTTTAAGGGTATAGCTAAGTTGGGTGTGAGCTTACATACAGACTGTATATCAAAGAAGTCTGTATTTCTGAAAAATAAATGTAAAAAAAAACAAGCATAGACAGGGGACATAGGAGAACCACAACAAACCCTTATAAGAACAGTGTCTGCATACCAGTCAGAAAAGGAGGAATCATCTGATTAGTGTCCAAAGGCGCCGTCTCGTTTATCACTAGATTACAAAGGTGCGGAAGTTTTTCCTTTAGTTTACGCTGAATGATTTACAAATAAAAGAGAATAAAGTATGAAAATATTGTCCATGGAAAGTTTTACAAACTATTACAGAGTAATGAATAGATTCATGCAGGGGACGTCCCAAAAAATTCAGGGGCCCTGACAAAATGTCACAATTTTGACATATCATTTTACAACCCCGTTTCCAAAAACGTCGGGGCGCTCTGTAAAATGGAAATAAAAACAGAATGTAATGATTTGCAAATCATATGCACACATATTTAACTGAAAATATAACAAAGACAGCATATCAAATGTTGAAAGTGAGATATTTTATTGTTTTATGACAAATATATGTGGAATTTGAATTTGATTCCAGCAACACATTTAAAAAAAATTGAGACAGGAGCATGTTTACCACTGTGTTGCATCACCTCTTCTTTTTAACCACACTGTGCAAATGTTTGGGAACTGAGGAGACCAGTTGCTGGAGTTTTGAAAGTGAAATGTTGTCCCAATCTTGCCTTTATCGCATTTTTCATTTCATGATGTACCAAATGTTTTCAGTGGGTGACAGGTCTGGACTGCAGGCAGACCAGTCTAGCACCCAGACTCTACTACTACAGAGCCATGCTGATATAATATGCACAGAATGCATTGCCTTCTCTGAAAAGACGTTTTCTGGATGGCAGCATACATTGCTCCAAAACCTGTATATATCATTCAGCATTAATGATGCCTTCCTAGCTGTGCACGCTACCCAAGCCATGGGCACTAATTCACCCCCATACCATTATGGATGCTGGCTTTTGAACTGTCCTCTGATGTCAAGCCAGATGGTCCCCAGTGGATGTGGCGTCCGTGATTTCCAAATAGAATTTGAAATGTAGATTTTTCAGACCACAGTACAGTTTTTCATGTTTCCTCAACCCATTCTAAATGGCCCAGAGAAGTTGGCAGTGTTTCTGGATCATGTTTAGATATGGTTTCTTCTTTGTATGGCAGAATTTCATCCTCCATTTCTGGATGCAGTGACAAGCTGTGTTCACAGACAGTGGTTTTCGGAAGTTTTCCTGAGTCCATGCAGTGATTTCCACTACAGAATCATGTATGTTGTTAATGCAGTGCCGCCTGAGGACCTGAAGATCGTGGCTATCCAACACTGGTTTTTGGCCTTGTCCCTTGCGTAGAGGTTTATCACGCCTCTGTGAATCTCTTAGTGATATTATGTAGTTGATGAAATTCCCAAATTCTTTACAGTATTATATTGAGGCGCATTATTCTTAAATAGTTGCACTATTAGCCCATGCAGTCTTTCTCAGTTTCAGCATTTGATATGTCGCCTTTGTTCTTTTTAAAAATAAATATGGGTTTATATGTTTTGCAAATCATTACATTCTGTTTTTATTTACATTGTTAACAATGTCCCAACTTTTTTGGAAAGGGGGTTGTACATATTTAAGGACCCCTGTCAAGCGCTGGGCCCCCTGAATCTGCCCAGGTATCCATGCCCCTACTGTGGCCCCTGTCAAACGCTGGGCCCCCTGAATCTGCACAGGTATCCATGCCCCTACTGTGGCCCCTGTCAAACACTGGGACCCCTGAATCTGCACAGGTATCCATGCCCCTACTGTGGCCCCTGTCAAGTGCTGGGCCCCCTGAATCTGCCCAGGTATCCATGCCACTCCGAGGCCCCTGGATTCATGTATAAGGTAGATCATGTATGAGATAAGAACTCCATGTTAAACCTCTTCTGCATATATTGTGGGCTTTTGTGTAAAAGACTGTAGCCACCCTGTCGCTATAGGGCTACAGTTTTCTGAGAAGCATTCTGGCAGGTTGTCTAACTGCTTGCATACACTTATTTCCTTATCTTTCTGGTGCTTGTGGAAATGTAGCACACAAGAATGGCTCTCCTGTGGTGGTGGGGTTGGCATAGACTGCTGGTGGGCGGGATGGCTGGGCAGTAGGGAAAATGTATTACTAAAAAACAGCTTCACTTATTGTGTTACGCTAGACCCTGTTGTCAGTGCCATTTTCCCACAGCAAATTACAGGAGATTATCCAAGGCAGGGAACAACCCAGGATGGGGTGCCAACCCATCACAGGGCACAATCACACACCATTCACTCACATCTATGAGCAATTTGGTAACTTAGCATGTTTTGGGACTGCAGGCAGAAACCAGAGCACCGAGAGAAAACCCCATGACAACATGGGAGGACCATGCAACCTCCACACACTGAACTACAGCAATGATTCAAACCCTGGTCCAAGAGGTGCGAGGAAACAGTGCTAACCGCTGCCCCACCATGTCATCCCTGCAATGTTCTGTTACATATTTTTATTGTGATGACATCATCAGGGGGTGGCACAGTGGCTAACATTATAACCTCAGATCACTGCTACTGTGGGCTTCATCCCTGCCCCTACCTCTGTGTGCATAGAGTTACATGCTCCCCCCCCAAACTGAAAACCCTGAACTACCTAATGTGTGTGTGCCCCCCTGATGCCCTGGCATCCCATTCAGGCTGTCTCCTGAATTTCTTTACTGTTTGTATTTTCACACCCTACTCATTGAGTGGAATGACATTGCTTCCTCATACAGCTGAAGTAGCTGTGGTTTATTACGTCACATTCTCGCTGCAGTACGAGCTAAGCTTAGCTGGTATTCTAATTTTACTATATGGAAAAATGTGAAGTCTTCCACCAGCCACCCACTTGGGCTCATGCTACGTACTCCTCAGAAACTGCTTATTATGTTTAACCAGTGATTTTAATGTTTTTGGCAATTTGATTTACTCAATATTTTATTATCCGAGTTCACAAGTCTGAGTAGGTGAGTAAAAGCAGATTTTTTTTTATCACTTTTTGTGATTTTACAGTTTTAACGTTTCCTGGTAATACACTCTAGAAAGCTTAAATATCTGCCATAGTAAGGGTCAGGTAAATCTGTGGTACGACACTGATCCCACTCTGTCTGGCATTTGTGCTCTTGGTGACTTCCAACATGCAGGCTATAGTGATGTCATCCGGACATTGTGACATCATCAGGGCAACCGAGACCTGGACTGTTATTGTGCTATCTCAGCTGGAGCTCTTCTGATTGTTCTGTGTAAAACTCTTATTCTTAATTTAGATTTTTAATTGTTACTTTTATTTAGGTCTCTACTGAGACAGTATTTTAAGGACACAATACAATATCCACCTAGTATCCTAGTAACCTCTTTATTCCGAAAAACAGCAACTAAACAGCTGACACAAACTTAATTACTCATACAATTGCCGCTATGAACTTCTGATCCCTGTACTATCCCAGCATTCAGAGTGGCTGACTGCAGTATTGCAGTAATAGTAATGAACTTTTCATTTTGTTATTATACTTACTTAATTTAAGCTGATATATAATTATTACTTCATTAGTGGCTCCCTCAGTACTGTGTGAAAGTGGATCGTAGAGCAAGCATTAATTAATAATCAATTAATTCTCAGGAAAGGCTTGTGCCTTGGACAGCTGAAACTAAGGCCTGTGCAATGGAGTGTTTCCAGACAACTTAAATTTAGCTGATAATTTGTGAATTCTTTATACCGTTTTGTCAAGTTGTGCTGTCCAGTTTTATTAGTAGGTTGAAAATCACACCAAATGGAATTTTTATGTGCATGAACACAATGAATGTTTGCGACAGTATTGTAAAAACCATTAAAATGACACAATCCTATCATTTACTAATACTGAATTATTATGAATGTGTTTTGTGAATGGAGGTGATCTGTGCTCTTAATACTGTATCATGTTCTTGTGAAGACGTACCTCCTGCCCGGTGCTGTGCTGGGATATGATGTGGGAGAGGCTTATTAAAGCTGGATGTATAGATACGATGAACTGGTTAAAATAACCTCTAAGGAATGTATTTTCTGTAGGATCGCTTCATCTACAGCTAAACTGCTGAACATTGATGCGTCTAATGTTACTGTCAGGACGCCATGTGACCCGCAGCCACGCCCCCCCGTCCCTCATCATTCTGTGTCTCACTGACTGTGAGATATATGATGATCCTGTCATGTGGATGTAAGCCCTTGGGAGGGAGCTGTGTGACATCGTGAGATTTCTTGGCCCTACAGCGTCTTCCCGTTCTCCACAGCCCTGGCCCGGCATTCAAACTCTGGGTCAGCAGCTGTCCTGCCAGGACTAATTACTGCCGAGTGTTGGCAGGGAATGGGACCGACGGGAAATTAAGGCTTGAGATCCAGGAAGGGGCTCAAGTTGGGGAGGAACCTTGAAACTCCGCGGCCTCACCTGCTGTTTCTCTGAACACGTACGGCTGCGGGACGTGTGGAACAGCTTCTACAAACTGCTCCGAGACCACAGGACAGTCCAGCGGCTCGTCATGGCCTGGCACCATGTGTAACTTCCTGCTTTTTAGTTGAACACTAAAGGATGAAAGAGAGGGAGTGTCCATTTTCTGGCCATCATTCTGCCAACCCTGGGGTTTGAACCAACAATCTTCTGTTGACAGGCACAGCATTGTAACCAGCTGCATCCCACACCATCCCATTGGGTAAGTTTTTATTTTGTCAATTCCTTCATGGGAACAGTCAAAGCCTGAAAAAGTATAATTCATTTTCAACAAGCCCAGCTCTGGAAGTACCGTGAAAACACCATGTAAAACACAACTGTTTACCTGCAGGTTAGCTTTTCCTGCCATCCATCTACGTCATCGGTCTCTACCCTTTCCCCCCCATTCCCTATTACTCAGGAATATTAGGGCAGCCATTACTGAATCGCTCAACCAAATGCAGACTTGGAAAAAACCTAGGAATAATCAATTTGAGGTGAACAGTTTGCATAAAACTGATTTTAAGTCTGTGCCTAAATGGAGGTCATCTGAGAAAAGAGAGTATGATATGGTAACCCGACAAGAAATGTCGCTCCTCCTAGATTGACTCAAGCCTGATTGGGGAGTCTGTTGTTGCTCCATTAGTCATTCCTTCTGAGGGAGAAACTCATAGCATTAGCATTAGCGCGCACCTGCTTTACATTACAGGAGGGATCCGGCGCAGAGCTGGCCTCGATACCCCCAGCTAGGACTGGTTAGACTTTTAAGCAGTCCTGCAGCTTAAAAGAGTCTGTGGCCGCATCCCGAAACCAGAGAACTGTGTCCATGTTGGTCTCACCCTGTCCCCTTGGGGGCAGGAAATGCACGACTGCCAGCAATTTGTAGATGCTTTTGACCCCTGACCTCTGGAGCAGCCCTTTAGAAGCGCTTGGCCCAGATGGCTTCTCTTGCTATTTTTTTTTTACGTCGCTCGCCCGTCAACCATATGCATTTCAGCGACATAAAACAGCCAGCAATAAAAATAAAACAAAAATCCAGCACCACCCATTTCTCCATTGCTCACACACATGTGTAGGAAATTGCCTGCTGAGTTAACATCCAGCTTGGCTGTCGGAGAAGTGACAGAGTTATAAAACGGGCAACTCCACTCTTTACAAATTGCCTTCTACAACCTTCCACCCCTTGCAAAATCCATGTCTGTCATCAGCCTCACTGTGGTTAGCGAGACATGGGCCTTTTAAATAACCCAAATCAAACATAACAAATGAAATGTGTTTATTGGCAGCACACTTCCATTTTTCCAAATCAAAATGTAATAAAGATGTGATTGAAAAAATTTAAGCATAAAATGGGGATATATAATATTTCTTGAACTTGAGATTTTCTCTTTTTAATTTTGTGAGAAACGCATCTGCGGTTGAATAACACTCACATGATTTAGTCAGGACTGACTTTTTATATCAGCTGCTTGTCTTATTTTAACGTTCTTTACATGGTCCTATTTACATATTTAATGTGGACCACATGAAAATGTAATAGATGCAAATACTACCTATAGTTCAGGAGAGTACTAACAGAGAGAGAACTCTCAGAAGAGAGTTCTGAGATGAGAGCCACTGTGGACCTGCCCTACTGCAAGGTAGCCTTTGAACAGTTTGCTTGTGGCTACCCATGTGTTCCAGCGTTTACTAACATGCCAGCTGAAACCTCAGTGATGTTGCAGAACCCACATCAATGGTAAGCCTTCTGAAGAGATTATGCCTGTGCTTGTCCATTACTAGGTATTTAGGCCTGATCTGAGAGTGGGGGCGGGGTCCTGGGATTATGTATACATAAAGCGGCAAACAATGAAGCGAAATCCCACGACGTGAGCCACTCCGCGCGGCTTGTCTTTGCTGTCAAGATATCCGGTTATACGGCGCATTACGCCGGTTTCTCTCTCTCTTCATTCCTAATCCCGAGTCATGTCTTCCATGCTTGTTTCCATAATTCTTTGTTTACTGACAAGATAAAGGGGACAAGGGATTCTGACAAGTAAACTACACATTAAGACCAACTCTTAAAGCGACACAGAAGAATCGCGAACGCTTGCAATATATGAAAAATGACATGAATTTGCATTCATATATCGTTTAACCTTGTTAACAGATTTACCGACATTTGAATTAAAAGACATTTAAATTAAAAGACATTTAAATTATTTGCAACAGCTTTTTTTAGTAATATGAAAGTAGCAAAGTGAAAAAGGCCACAGAATATTTGTTGCTATTTTATAAATATGACTAAGCAAAGTTTTCAGGGTTAATTTGCCACATTTCTACAAGATGACCTAATGAATAACATAACAAAGAAAGAAAATGCTTTTTGAATTAATAATATGGGATAGATATGGGTGGATCTGATAAAGACTATGAAGTAGTCCCTGCATCAGTCCTGTGTGACTGTGTGACTAAGGAAGAGATTAATGATGAGTCTTTTATAGTGCAGTGAAAGTACTTAATTATGTACTTTCACTTTCAGGCACAGATTAAACTTTAAACAAGCAGGAAACAGAAAGTCAATTTTATCTTTTTATTTTTATTTTTTTACCACAATTAATACACAGTTAATCAATTGGTCTTGATTGTGATCTTCCATTCTGATTAATACATTGCACGTCATATTTATTTCCTGCATGGCATTTACCCCTCTAGGGACGTGTTAGCTATATTTTTGCTTCACATCACGCCTTTTCCCTGTAGAGAATGTCCCAGCAGGACTGAGAATGGCAGCTTTAACATGGGGGCTGTCCCTCACGAGGACCCACAGCAAAGGAACAGTGTCAGTCAGACCCCTTTATCTGTCTTCTGAGAACTCTGCGGTGGAGTTAAATCATCCAGCAGCTGTTTTTTATATGACTGCGGCTGGTGGCATCTAGTCTGTGGTTCCTATATTTTGACAGATTAAAGGCACTAACAACTGATTAGTTTTTTAAAATCCCCAAATGACACAAATTGTTTCAAGTGAAGTAATGACACAGTACAATAGATGATGACAGTTCTGATTGGCTACAGAACACATGAGGTCCGGAATGCCCAGACAGCAGAGTGATTTCAGACAGTCCAGCACGGCTAGTTAGCGTGGTATCTTGTAATGCCATAACAGAATGAACAAATTACAAATAGTTGACTGATACTTCATTGGGTATGAGTGTGTATATATGTATTTAGAGATGCAATAAAAACAATTATAATCTGAGGAACAATATTATCACGAGTGTTTATTTTGGTTTTGTTCTGTTTATATGACTAATTTAAAATTTTGAGTGCAGAGTATTATGTAACCTGCTGGCTATTCGACTACGGTGACCTGCTACATGTCAAGGCGTTTGCCAGAAGGGTTCAAGACCCAAGCTTCCGAGCCAGATGCCCTATTGGGGCGACAGTTTGTTTTTTTAAGACCATGACATATATGTTATAACAAATGAAATACTTCACACTCTGGGTTCTGGTTGGGTGAATGACGTAAACAATGTCCCTAACATATTCTAGAAGGGCAGTTGCCATTTAGCATGTATATAATTCTGGGATAAGTAACAGTGTTTATTGTCCCTGTCAAATAAACCATAATTCAGCCATCCCTCCGTCGTCCAACTCCTTATTTAGTATAGAGAGCTTGGAGTTTAACACCCTAGATGAGATACCACTCACTGGCAGACACATGCAAAAAAAAGTTTTAGGGCTGTGGAAGGAAACCGGTGTATTCAGTGATAATGCTATGGCCTCACAGAGCAGAGCAGTGTTTCCCCAGTCATTGGGGACCCCCAGACAGTGCATGGGAGCTGGGAGGGAGCGAAAATGTGGGCCGCCTGGGGTCCCTGCGGACCGGGTTTAGAAACACGGCTCTAGAGTCGTGAGTTCACTGCGTAATTATCAGTGTATGAAATTGTGTCCTCTGCCACATGACCTGGCCTGGTATCAGGTCTATGATCAACATGACTTTGCACTGGACAAGCAGTTATGGAAGATCGATACAGCGGAATTATTTCTTAATAGCCTTAAGGGGTGCACTTTCACTTGTATCCCCTTTTTTTCGTAATGATCATCATTCTCGCTGTTTTGTTGAGCTGGAAAACCTGCCCATCCAAATTGGCCCATGAACTGTATCACGGTGCCGTCATGCTGCAAAGTGTGTGCTGTCATTTCTAAATGATTCATATGCTTAATATTCTGCTAGATATTTCTTATAATATGTAGCTATGGATGAAAACAACATTGGGAATCAACTATGACATCAGGAGAAAACTAACTGTAATGTGCTTTTACAGGCAGTTCCCAGGTTAAGAACATCCGAAAATGGGCAGCGGTTAGTTGGCTCAAGATACAGTACAGTGCTGTATGTAGTTACTTATTACTGCATTATTATGATAATTATTATGTACTGTATTATTATTATTCTAACTTACCCACAAATTCGATTTAAAGACAGACTTAAGGAAAAGGGGGGTATTTTCTGTATGTCGCTTAAATCATCCAAGATCAGATGCCTCATCTTGGATGAGTTAATGCCGGTGAAACTCATCCGGGATAAGTCGTTTTTTCAAACGCAGTTGTGTAATAGATTAGTCTAGCTGGATCCATTCATCCGAGATGATTGCGCACGCCCGAGCTGCTTGAAAAACCCATATATATTGAGTCTAGAAAACTTGATCGGCAAGTCTCTCACTGGCTTCCACAAAATGTCAAAAAACAGGTCACAATTTTTCACGCAATCTGAGCAGGAGCTTGTATTAGAGGGGTATGATGAATTCAAAGATTTAATATATACTAAAGGAAACGCATCCATCCATCCAATTCAAGGTTGACAGGGGTCTAGAGCCTGTCCACTACGCATGACGTCCTTCGATCCAGCTCGCCCTTCTGCCTGTGTCGTCCTCCATGTTTGCCCGGCTGCCTTACTACTGGTT
>JAODLD010000016.1:17570277-17583393 GCA_026781065.1 Mormyrops boulengeri
ATGCTGTAAAGCGCTTTGAGACAATGCAATGTTGTGAACAAGCGCTATACAAAAATAAATGTTGTTGTTGTTGTTGTCCTTGTTGACAGGGAGAGCATGCAAACTTCGCACACACACACACACACACACACACACGCACACACACACGCACACACACACACGCCTCTTTCTGATATTTAGATTTATATTCAAGAAACAGCACTGGCCGTTATGGACACAAGTATACTATGAACACATACTACCGTCTCGTCAGTGGACCACAAATTCCTCTAAAAATCTATAAAATGGTTACATTTTACAACGAAGTTGCAATCAATAGCATTCAGAAATGAAACCAAAACTGACTGGCTGATTATAAGCCATTGTCTTCACAAACTTCTGATATAACGACACTATTATGTTTTCTGCTCATTTTGCCTCTTCCATCTGCACACAATGCCTCAATGCACCCAGACAACAAACGTTTCAAAATAAATGCCTTCCATATGTTCTGAATTGTCGTCCATTAAGTTGGCTTAGTGTGGATAAAGACCCACACAATAGGATCTCCCATTGTTCTGTGTCTTGGGTTGTACTCCCCCTGTCATGTCCCATCTTCTTTTGACTGTATTTCGGGAATACATTCCAATGCCCTGCTTTGCAGAAGCATCATATTTGCTCAGAGCATGTGAGATGCGTTAGCCTCAAATGGCCTAATTAGATCTTTAGTGATTTAGCATATTCTTGTAAACCTGATCAGCTGAGACCCACAGTCTCACCTCTCTGTCTATTTCCATTAAAAAAGCATTTTTTCCATTTTAACTTGAGATGTGGTGATTGGCCCAGAATTTCTTATGAAAGCTCTTCACATGGCTTGGACTTGCCAAAAGTTCCTAACCAATACTCCTGATACCCTGGAATTTGATTGATCAGATGCTGAGAAACTGTTTTTAATTGGATGATTTTTTCCAGCTGGCAGTGTGCCCCAAGATATGACAAACTTGTGACTTCCTTCAGTAAATAGGGGAAACTGGACTTGTCTGGTCCAGCCAGACCTACACAGTACGATGTAGAACCAAATATGTAACATAAGTATTTCCCTAGCTCCATTCTTTGCCAATCGCAAGCATTATCCATTAATCATCTTGCTGTCGAGTTGGACATGTGCCAGGGTGGACCAATCGACATGTTGGGAAGCTCTGGTTTACAGAATTAAATGCTCCATATTTTATTTTTATTTTTTGGTGAGGGGTGGCTGCGTATTTACTGGGGGGCATGACCACTCCTGGCCAGTTAGATCTACCCCTGGACATTTGTTATGGCGTAAACAAACAAACAAACTAACAAACAGCTCTACTGTATAGTGAAGTGTTACTGATGTGTAATTATGATGCTTTTTGTATAACATTGCGGTGTCCAGAAGAAAATACATCTACTATGGATTTACAAAATCCCTGCATACTTATTGCTTACAAATTGTGAACATGTGAACATATGCTTTAAGGAATGTTTGTTGTTTTAGCCCACGGAGGACACAATGCCGACTTCATTCGAAGGGACAGCCCCTCCTGTATTTACACGCTCCTTGGAACTTATCTTCAAGTGTCTGTACAGACTCTGTTAAAATGTCACTTTTCGTAGCAGATTATTTGCTTAACCTCTGGGTAGTTTTCCAAACAGGGATTTTTCAGTCTTGCATTTTTTGGGTAAGTAGGGAAAAGAATAACCAACACTCGTTGAAATAGTTTTATTTTGAAGATGTTCTGTCCTTCTAGAAAACAAAATGTTGTGTAAGATTCATTGCGGGCCAAATTGCTGTAACAGCCAGTGAGCTGTGATGGTTAGCAAAGTGGTGGTGTTTGCCTTCAACAGGATGAAGCCAGTCCTGGGTTTCGGGTCTGAATAAGAAGAGAAACTGTACCACTGGTTTTTCTCAGATTCTTCTCTGGGTCTACTCTGGTTTCTCCAGATATATTTTCCAACATATTTTCTCTAGCTGTGTAAATGAGTATAACATAATGTTAGTGTGCTACTGTTTTCTAAACCACTTCTTTACTTCCACTGCAGGAGAACAAGATCGTTACTGCTTTGTGTCGGTCCATTTTAGGTATCGTTTGGCAACATGACAGAACTACAACTCTGTAGCTATAATTATCCTCTTTTAAAGAAACATCGTCCAATTAAAATCATGAGATGAAACAGTAAACAAGGCAGATAGTTTCACCATAGTAATGTGCAGCTAACTGTTTTTCATCAAATACATACAATCTACTCATCACATCACTATAGCTACAGTAAAAATTATATATTTCAAACTGATATCTCCTGATCTTAATATAATGTGTAATCTAAGCCTCGGAATTTCGTACACTGGAATTTGTGCTATTAACAATAGGCACATATTAGTAGTCTTAAGTTAACTTGTGATACATTTTTAGTAGAATAGTGTTCCAAGTAACAGATAATTATAAATATATCAGGGCTACTAATACACTCATTTCACTAAATGTCAGAGTGACATCCAACAGATGGAGAATTTAAATTTGTCTGTATAAATACAGCATGGAAGTGGCTTAAGAGAACATATTGTGAAAAGCACACTGCAGTCAAAGGCTTAAATTACATATTTTACTACCGGTCAGAATAATAACAACAGGCTGTAATGTTACAAAAAAAAGCCACTTAAAAAGGTGTTTGCGCTTCATATGGTATTCTCATTTCCGCGACACTAATGCCATCACAGCGCTAAGGCCGTTAATGGTGTGCCGCCATGAGGGAGCCCTCGGCGCAGGTAGCGGCGGTGTTTTCAGGGAGAGGGAAGCCCAAGCGGCGAGGTGGCAGGTGGCGTCTCTGCTAATCCCCAGCTACGTGGCTTTATAACAGCTCCTTCACCCGTGTCTTCAAAGGCTCTTTGCTGTAAGGCCACGATTATTCGATTAGCACGCTTAGGTGCACAAATATGCGTCGGACAGCAGCGGCTGCTATGAGGCGGTTGAGCCCCCCCCGTGGTGGGAAGCCCCCGGCCTTTGAGCCTCATTCAGCCCCTTTCACGGTCGGTTCCTTTGGTCCGAGTGACAGGCTTTGCTGGGACCCTGCCAGCCACGCTATGGAGCGAGTTAATTACCGAGTCCCCACCAGGAGGACACTCGCGTAGGAACGCGGGGGGGCTACATGAGGATTGTGGCGAGATGAATGCGCTCAATTGCAAACAGATTCCTCCCTGACTTCAAAGGCTGGGCTTGAGTATAGGCCAGCGGTGGAGTGTGCTCAGTTCATGGGCACTAATGGGAAAAGCATCACTTGAACAGGGCAAGCCTCAGACAGGTTGATAATTACTGAAGCATTCCAGTATAGAGGAAATAGCAGCCCTCTGTACTGTGTGTGTGGGGCCAAGGCATGTATATATTACATTGTGGGGACCAAATGTACCCACAATAGCATAAAAATCTGTTATTTTGACCTTGTAGGGACATTTTTTTGGTTCCCACAAGAGGAAACTGACATACAAAAAAATTGTGACCGCAATCAAAGAATTAAAACTGGCAAAACTTTTGTTTAGTTACTTACGGTTAAGGTTAGGGCTGAGTAGGGGTTAAGGTTGTCATCGTTGGAATCAAGGGTTATACCCATAGAAATGAATGGAGAGTCCCCACAAAGCTATAGATACCTAATCTGTGAATGTGTGTATGTGTGTGTGTGTGTGTGTATGTGTGAAATCATTAGTTGTCATTGCTACCACAGCACATAGTACAGAACAACAAAATGTGTGACATAGCAGGGGGCAGCTAATTCACCACCTGGGTATCAGTGTTTGGGGGCAGCTTGCTCAGGGTACCTCAGTAGTACTTTGCTGGTCTAGGATTCGAACCAACAATCTTTCAATTACAATTGTACATCCCTAATCATTAGGCCACCACTGCCCCAAAAAGGGCAGGCAGGCCAGCCTTGAGCCCACAACTGGATTCTGAGCTAGTTAGCTAGGTAGCTAGGAGTATTCATGTGTTTTATTGTTTGAAATGATCTTTGTGTGTGTGACGGCTGTTTTAGGTGTTTTATGTATAGTATGACGTGTTTTAGATACAGAGCTGCACAGCTTTAGTGTTTGTGAGACAAAGAGAGAGTTTTTAGTAAAACTGGCAACAATTGTGATTATTACATTGACTGGTTTTCTGTCAGCCAGATGGAGAGGCAGCTTGAAGGGTGAAATTAAGAAAAAAAGAATAATAAAGTAATTACCCATCTGACAAAGTGAGCCCCGTCACACAGGCCGAGGGCTCTTTGGGTTCCTGTAAATGCTCAGCTCACATGTTTTGTCATGTAACCCTTCACTCTGCACTGAAACATTAATCATTCCAGCTATCCTGCTGTTAAATGGGTCAAGACATCCCATTCTTTTCAAAGGACTCAACTTCTCTGTCTGTTTAAGTCTCTTTTGCAGTTAAAAAAAAATGCATTACACTCTGATGAAAGCGAGATCTGGGTACTTGTACATCTGCTAATGCAGAAAACGTATTTCGGTGGTATGAAACAATGGAGCTCAACCTGACGGCGCGGGATTCAGCTCGCATGTGGTTACTAGGCAGTGAGGTCATGCGTTTCCAGCATAGTTTCAGCATATTTATCACCTGGGTGGGTAATAAAATGTCTGCTTTTAAGAGCAGGCAAAACAAATGACCCTAACTTTACTATAGGCTGAATAGCTTATACAGATTTGGGTGCAGATTTTTGGTGGTATGGAAGTTTACGGGACACAGGTTCTTAGCGTGTTAAGCTGAAATTCAACAGCTCAGTAGAGAGACACTGAGACCCCAACCTGTTCTTTAATTTAAAGGACTGAGTTTACAAAACACACTACTAATGGTGGCACTGGAGTCGCTCTTCTGCATTGTGGCCCCTGGCGCTCTTTTGCAGTGTGGCCCCTAATGCCTTTCCGTAGTATGGCCTCTGTCGCTCTTTCACAGTGTGGCCCCTAATGCCTTTCCGTAGTATGGCCCCTAGTGCCTTTCCGCAGTATGGCCCCTTTCGCTGTTTTGCAGGGTGGCCCCTGTCGCTTTTCCGCAGTGTAGCCCTTGTATCAATCAGGGGCCTGGGCTGGGCTCCGGGACAGCTTTTCGTGGCGAAGGCGGCTCTGGCGCAGTCAAAACTTCCATGTGGTGGGAATCAGGATGACAGGCCAGAATTCTGTCAGTGTGTGAAATGAATGGCCTCTGCCTGGGGAATTTCAGCGGATACCCCAAGTCTACGTTCCCCATTTAAGCACCGCACTCACCCTGCTCACCAACACTCCACAGAATCGCCGACTTTCAGGATTCATAAAACGACACTCCGTCTTTATGCAGCATGTTCAGCCAAAAGATCGTCTGTAGAGGAAACCAGGAGATCGTCAAATACAAATCAATTTCGGCAGCTTATTCGTATATGTCGGGGGCAAGTTAGTGTATAAGGAGGGGCGGGCCCTGGATGTGGCGTAACCGGGAATGGGGAACAGTTCCAGGGGCAATCCAAGGTCTCCAAGGCCAGGAGGAGGAGGTGTAGGTGGAGAAGGAATTGAGGAGGAGTAATATGAGTCAAAGGGCGGCGGGTGATAGATCTGCTAAGGCTCTTCTCCCTCCTGGTACTGGCTCCCTTTGTATCTCACAGCTCTGCTGTTTGCTGGACTGGAATGTTCAAGTCCGACCTTTTACACAATGACCCTTCAGTACTGATGCTGAAGGCTGTCTGATAACAATGCAGGCTGACAGAATATGCGCACCTCGTCTGTGTACTCAAGGGGAATGCTAAAATTAGCCTGACCGTGCTACAATCCACTTGATGCAAAGGCTAACTTACAGTGGTGATTTGTAAATGCTGTGTCAGTTGAACATCGCACCCAGGCTGCCCGTGGGTACAGTAATGCCTTCTGTGTTTTGTATGATAATATTATTTAAACATTGTGTGCCACAGTGGCTCAGTGGGTACCATTTAAGCTTCAGGGCTTCATGGATGTGGGTTTAAATCCTGCCTCTCCTCTGTTTTTCCTCTGGGAAGCTAAGTCAGGCAGCAAAGGTCACAAGGCAGAGGACGGCATTGATGGGATGCCAGGTTTGTTAGATCCGTTTCATTTTACGTTTTAGTATGAGTGTTATTTAGTGGCGATACGGTTCCACGTCCAAATAAAACTCACCAATATAAGGTGTCAGGGCACGCTGTGTCAACTCAGCCCTGGTCACCTGTGTTTGGAGAGACGTAAGTGTCTGAGGAGCGTCAGAGTTCATGACTCTGAGTGGTGTTTATACTGTGACTCAGGATGCTGTCAGACCACATCTCTCCATCCCCACCCAGGATCCAGAACATTCCACTCAGCATCCAGATCGTTCCTATGCCTGAGCACATGGAAGGTAGTAAAGACCTTGAAAATATATACATGTATAATGTTAAACTTAAAGGGATAACATTCAAAATTTTAAGGGATAAAATCATTTAAAGAATTACAAAAACAAAATGAATCTTTTATTAATAAGTGGCAAAAATGTATGTTTGTATGCGAACTGTTCTGAAGGTATTAGAAAGAAAAATATTTAAATGTTTTTTTAATCGGTGAATCAAGTTGGTGCGGCACTAATGGATGGCAATAATGGTGTAGCTGTCAGGTGCGAGGGCTTTTTAAGACAAGCTAGCTTTGAGTAATATCTCTTTTCAGCATGTCAGATTCGTTACAGTTCCTGTACATACTGGGTTTGTTAGCTGGCTGCTAGCTAATGACAGACATACAGCTGACGGCAGGTAGCCCTCTTCAGGGCTTCTTTGATGTGGACAGGCACCGATCCAGCCTGAGAATGCGTTTAATGATGAAGTCCAATCCTTATGTACACAATAAAAAAATAAAACTGTTCAAAGTACTGACATCTTCAAAAAGCATCCTCCTGGAAAAGCCAGACAATTACATCTTCCTTCATGCATACATACATATACTTTTTTATATAGCGCAAAGTTGTCCAAAAGCGCTTTATAGGGTTGTGCTGTGATACACAAAACATAATTCGAGAGAGATACAGAATGGGAAAGAAGGAAGGAAAGAAATTGAATAAAGAAAGGCAGAAGACAACGGAGGAGAGGAACCAAAAACTCCCAAGTAGGGAGAAAAAAAACCTTTGGGGGTCCAAGGTCAACTGGCCGCCCAACATTCACACAGCTTGCAATCCTGTCATTTAGTGATGACCCAGCATAAATATGGACAGGAAGTGAGTTTAAGGGCCGAGTGTAATATCCTGTGGTCTCTGTGTCCTGCACACAAACAGAGGGCCGCAAACACAGACTGGAAACGCAGAACCACCCTGCCGGTCTGCACTCATCGGGAACTGGGTGAGTTTATTACAGTATATGTATAAAACAAAAGGTTTGCTCTTTAGGGCATCAGTGGTTTTGTTGGCGGGAAAGAGGACGTCTATATGAAGCACTTTATGCTGTTCCCTGTTTCCTGCCGGGCTGATGGATCTGCTTCTGATGACGGAGACTCTGAATGCCTGAGCGCTCTTCAAAGACTTCAAACCTGCCCATTGCGCGGTGGCCGTGTTTGCTCGCGTGCCTTCGTCTCCCCGCCGCGGACCGCCACAATGGGCCTGAGCACAAAGCGGCCGCGGAAGCCGAAGCACACCCCCGTTCATCCACGCTGTTTACCTCACCGAAGAAGGCGGCGTCTGTGGGTTTGGGGGGGGGCTTTATGGAGAATACATCTGTGCGATGGGACCAGAGCCAGTCCTTTCAAGTCCGCCGAGGATCCGCGACAAAAGGAGCCTAATTTGGGTGTTGTCTTTGAGCCTTTCATTGCATAACCTGTCATGCAGCCTGAGAAGAAAGGTGCCCCCTTTCATACTGTCTGCCAGGCCATCAGTCAAGCGTAAGGGGGAAAGAGAGTCACCAAAGGAATCCGTGCAGGGGGGGCTGTGTTTGCGAGGGCCCAGATTCACCTCCACCCTGCTCTAGTCCTTCCACTTCACAAATCACTGAAACGCCGCAACAAACCTCCACCCTTTACTTTTATTGGTAACAATATGGTTTGTTTACAATATGGTTCCTTAGTAACTTAGTAGTAACTCATTTACTACTCAAGTATAAATGATGAACAAATATAGTAGCTACTGAGGTAAAAGATGTGTAACATTTCATTAGCGATGAACACAAGTATTTCACCTTGTTTATTTGTTCCTTCAGTAGTTCAAGGTTTATTTATAGATTAGTAGATATAGTAATTAGTACAGTAGCAGATCACAATATTATAATAATGACCATCCATCCATCCATCCATCCATCCATTTTCTCTAACTTTCACTTCAGGGTTGCAGGGGCTCCGAAGCCAATCCCGAAAGCTACAGGTGCAAGGCAGGGAAGAACCTAGGATGGGGCGCCATTCACACATGCACACCTATGGGTAATTTGGTTATTCCAATTCACCTTAGCATGTTGTTGGATTGTGGGGGGGGGGCTAAGTACCCAGAGGAAACCCCACAATGACATGGGGGGAACAGCAAACTCCGCCCGTAGGGAGCCAAGATGAGGCAGCCACTGCACCAACATCACCCACCCCACATAATAATAAACTTACAGCAAATGGTTAATTACCAGTAATAACTAAATGAAATTAGTAAAGATGAGTCCCAAAGGGAAGAGAGCTTTATTCCCCAGTCTAGGTACCACGGCACGTGTTCTGAATAGATAAAAACTAGGTATAAAAACAGACACAAGTTGGTTGCATGTTCTACCACTTACTGGGATCTCTGTTCACTAACCCCATCTTGCTCTGCATAGTTTTGGGGTCACAGCACAGGGTTAGTCAACATGCAGCACCACTGCAGCTGGGGGTTAAGGGTCTGGCTGAAACATACACACACACGCACACACACACACACACACACACACACACAACTGTTCTGCTGATGCTGAGGCTCAAACCAGCAACCTTCTGATCACAGGCACAGAGACTTAGTGTGCTGAGTCACTCACTGCCTTTTAAGGAACTGTGATGGATCATTTATTTCAAGTAGTTACTATATTTGTTACCATATCTTAATCTGTGAACTACTGAAAGAACAAATAATGAATAGCAGAAAAAGTGATATACTGATCTCATGTTTGTTCATCATTAATGAATCGTGACGCATCTTTTCTCTCAAGCAGCGACTATATATGTTCACGATTTGTTTTTGAGTAGAAAATGATTTACTACTAAGTTATTAAGGAACCACATTGTAAAGTGTTACCCTTTTATTATCAGTCTGAAGTTGCTATGTCAGGGAACTAATTTCAGTTGCAGGCCTTGGAGATTACACTTGCCAGTAATAACTTCATTACGGATGCCAGTTATGTCTGTTTGCTCTAATAGAGAATGCACACATCAACCTTACACTGGGACCCTAGTGTAGCAGAATGATGGTGTCTTAACCGTTTCAGGATTTTGAGAGTTTCTCTCAAGAAATATTGCATACTGAAACAGGTAAACATAGGATGGCAGTCGGTATTTAAAAAAAAGTAATTAAGTCGCCAACTACCCGACCCCAGAAGCACATGTATGCATTGTTGAGTAGAGAGCATTTAGCTTTTGTGTGTTTTATCTTTGGTTTCGGTTTTGTATTTGATATGGGGGTGCCTTCAAAACGCATCATTCCTTAGAAATCTGTTGTTGTGCACATTTCCGAATGGATATTTGGAAACGAGCAAAACTATAAGTAGACATACTGTCATGATTTATTAAAAAAAAAATAGAAAATGATTTCTGCAAAGACATAACTGAAAAGTGTAAGCTTGTACACTTTACAGAGGAGAAAAGAATCGGTTCTTGCAGACTGTGATGCAGGTACGAGCAGTGTCCGATTCTGGAGATCTTACACTTGAAAACCTGTAATGCTGGTAGAGATCAAAGGGTTAAATTACAAATTTACAACAAAAGACCAAATGAGCTCCTAAAACCTGGTCTGCAGCACTTGAATAAATTTACTTCCATATATGCTTAACAGTCATTCAAATGCCAGAACGACGGGGCGTAAAAAGTGTGCCCTATACTTCAAGTCCAGTAACTTTTGCTAAACTCTTCACTAAATGTCCAATGTTTGCTATATATATCACTCCTGAGACAGAGGCTGAAATGTGACTGGCCCGTGCTATATTAGCCTGTGCCCCGGCCAGCCAATCAGACAGCCAGGATTGCCCACAATCATTTGCAGGAGACTGTGTGCATCCTATCACGGCTCAGACAGCATGGCAGCATTTACCAGACTGACTGAACATGAAAGCATATTTTATGAAAGACCATTCAAAAGACCATTATAACTTGAAAGGAACAATGTGGACCTGAACTAAATAAAACTTTTACACAGCACCCCACTTAATGCCTCCAACTGTTTTTTCTCATCAGTCAGTGTTATCATTCATTAAGGACAATTATACGCCTTACGTTCCGCATAAGCATCCAGTCCAAAATGAATTAGGAATAATCTTCATGCTTCATGCTTTTCTGGGATCCATTTTGCACATACGTTACGGTGTCATTGGATCCAGGACCGATGAGCAATAAAAACATTGTTCAAGATCATATTTAGGTCAAATGGAGCCGGCTGGCTGGACAAGGAAAAGAAAAAGGCGGAATACAGGAAACCGAAATGCGCAACTGGCTGCGAGATTCGCAAAAATGCTGAACTGAGCTGCTGAAATTAGTAACATTTTAACAGAATGCCCCAGACAATTTTGTTTAATATACCCAACCATTTTCTGGGAAAGTTCATTTTACTGGTTGTTATGGGAGTAACTGGAGTCAGACCAATGACAGTTTTTCCAGTCATATAAATAAAGTCATTTTATGATTACTACAGATTAACAACCTGACTTCAATATTAAACTGACTTCCTGTATTTGACATACAAACATGTCGAAACTGAGGAATGGTTGCCTTATGCCTATTCACCCCAGAATAGACCTAAATGAAGGCTAACCTGAAAAATCTCTATATTTCACAGGACAGATTGAATTTAATTATATCATTAATGCAGTGTTTACAAAGCAGGTCCTTGGGGACCCCCAGACGGACTGCATTTTTGCTCCCTCCCAGCTCCCTGCCAGACAGTACACATTTTTGCTCCCTCCCAGCTCCCTGCCTGAAGGCCCACCTTTTTGCTCCCTCCCAGCTTCCAGTAGAGACCTGGGAGGGAGCATACATGTGGACTGTCTGCGGGTCTCCAAGGACCAGGATGAGAAACACTGCATTAATGCCATGATGATCTATTAATCAGCAGGATTCACAAAACCCTTTAACAGTATGAATCATGGGCCCCCTTACAAAATGTCCCCTTGCGCCCCCCTACCCAATTTTATGTATAATTTTATGTTTTCAAGGACCCCTGTCCAGTGCTGGGCCCCCTGAATCTGCCAGGGTATCCCTGCCCCTCCCATGCTCCTGTGTGCCAAAACATTCAGTGTTTAATGAGAAATGCTGTGAATCTGCACTGCAGCCTGTCCTCATTGCCCGTCCACATCGTCCTTTATGCGCCACGTTTGCCGACCCGATCCGAGCTCGGTGTCACTGGCCCGCCCTTAGGGGAGACGCAGCCACCCATGTGGTGCTGTTCGGTTCTGTGGGGGCTTCCAGACATTGAGAGGAGCCAGAGGAGAAAACGGCTGTGGGGGGCATTTTGGGTGGTCTCCCTCAGGTAGGAGAAAGTGGCAGATGACCAAAGCAAGTTCCTAATTCAGAATAGGGACATAACAGGAACAAGAAAAAGCTTGACAGCATAGTTAGTCAAAAAGGATCTCAGTCACTGGGTTCCTAATGGCTACTGATCAGTCACTATTTGTCCTGGAAATCCTCTCTACTTTCTGTCAGGAAGAGTTTATGGGCACATTTAGAGCCTGTCATCATTCAAGTGTTTATATATCAGCATTTCGTCCTTTTAGCAATAAATATCCTGATATTAGCTGGTGGAACGTGAACTTGGCTTGCTAGTTCTTCATTATGTTCTACAAGTTGCTTAACCCAAGCTCTCCATTTGGGCTCATTGTGCCTAAGCTTCTACCAAGCAAACAGTCTGTAGAGGCTGGCTCCCCCACCTGCCCGCCCCCCCCAACTTAGTTTGTTCTTGGCTCATTATACACAACATTTCATTTGTTGCCATTGTTAATAGATCATAAAATGTTCTGTTCAGCTTTCCAATAAGTTGGGTAAGAAGCATCCAGAAAGTCCCTGGCAGCTGTAGAATATGGTCCCCATCCAGCCAACATACAGCTGGAGGTGGTTCTGTGTGCTTCTCTACGGTGCTCAAAGCCCAGTGGTACCGCTCATCATCCGGAAAAAGCCCATGTAGCTTCAGTCAGCCTTCACAAGCCGGAGCTGGCCTGCTTTTACAGTTGCTGTCCGCCTGCACTGCTCATATCTAGCTTCCGTCACTGCAGTGATTCGCATTTGTGTTTCCCTAGCAGGACGCCCTTCGTATTGGCAAGCGCTCCTTAGCACTAATCGCACTGAAGTAGGACCACGTGCATGCTATCTATATACAGTGGTACCTCAGAACTCAAACTTAATCCGCTCAGAACTCGGGTTCGAATCCTAAAAAGTTCGAGTTCTGATCGAATTTTCCCCATAAGAAATAATAGAAGTCCAATTAAGTGGTTCCTGCCCCCAATATATTACACCTAAATATGTTTTTTCTTAGCATTTAAACACAAAATGAACAGGATAAAACAAGAAGAGCATATACTAGACACGTCTAAGCACATTTATCAAAACGGTCATTTGTAAAGTAAGAAAATAAATGTATCCTAACAATGTGTAAAGGTTTCAATATTTCAATTATTGAAAATTTTTCAATAATTTCTTTTTTTAACTCAACCGTGGTTCGCACAGTCTTGTGCTTTACCACTTTTGGTGCTGCTTTTTTGGAGCCATGGCTACCAATAAAAGATTAACCTGGAAAAAAAAATAGCAGTCTTAATTTTTCGCAAACACTGCGCCAACACTGTACACCGTGCGTAACATTTTTTTCTTAATGGCTTCCAAAACGATAAAGATTGCACCCCAACACTACCCCAAGCCATGCCCCCCCAACACTGCCCCAACACTAGACTATGCCATGCGGTCCATTGTTTATTTTTATTATTACTCTGTATTCGTTAATT
>JAODLD010000016.1:17621658-17653872 GCA_026781065.1 Mormyrops boulengeri
TCCTACCTGGCTTCTGATGAGCCACACAATTTCTCAGGTAAATACCAGGAACAGGTGTGGCTCATCAGAAGCCAGGTAGAATAGAAAACCTACTGGATAGTAGTTCTCCAGGACCGGAGTTGGAGACCCCTGGTGTAGATATTCTTCCAAGGGGCAAAGTCTGTGATTGTGGTTGGACCAAATGAGAAGGTCAGTGACCCCAGTATATGGGGCAGAAGAGGGACTGGAGCTACACAAACCAGGGCCACGTCTATGGTGGTCAGCTTTGGTGGATCTTAACACCACCTTTCCAGTTTGGCAGTGGTCAGCTGGATGGAGTGAGAATTTCAATTCGAGACAAATCTGCACATGCATTTATATGTATGTCTTATTACCTTGTAAATAGTCAGTAGGATTTTCAGACTACCCCAAGCACTTTTGATGCTAGTAGTTTTAGGTTTATAATGGAACAGTATAGATTTGCCATTAGATTTCCTGCATGAGAGGCTGAAAGGGTGTCACACGAGATGCGTGAGAGTTGGCAACCCTGGTGGTATGCAACTCCCATCAGTACATTCAGGTATGATGAAGATCATGGCTGCAACATTAACATATCACATCAACAAGTGTCAACTGAGCAGAGCTTGTTTATGCTGATCATACCGGAAGAATGGTTCACCTATAACTATTTGGTACTTCCTTTATCTCAATATTAAGACATTCCGATCAACAAACAGGGCTTCAGCGTGTGTTACTTCTCATCCACGGGCCTGGTGACCAAGCATGCATGTCTTCTGAGAAGCCGCATAAGGCACTCTGCAAGGCTGCTCAGTACAAACAGGTCATTGTTCACACTCCCCCACTGTGGAGTCGGGAGCATGTGAACGACGCATGACTGCAGTAAAGAAGCCTAGCGACGGCAGCCATATGGCCTCGTTCAGTCGTATGGGCCTGAGAGAGCCGTCAGTCCACGGCAGTGCGATACCTTATACCTACCGCGTGTGGAAGCGGGGTGTCTAAATGCTCCCCTGTGCCAGAGCTGCAGAAAGGGCTTTTTGTTTCCACACATCTTGGCATGGTTGGACTCGGGCTAATTTCACCATAAAGTCACATTAGCCATCTGAAGTCCGTGTTGTTAAAGCCGCCCCGGTTTGCCCAGCAGCACGGACTGAGCAGGGTTAGCCTAAACAAATCCGCCTGCCTGTCTCCTCTCACTGTGGCTAACGAGCTCCAGGTGGGCGCGTCCATTTCCACGGCCACGCTTACGGCGTCAAGCTCTCCGCGGAGCTGGCGGCCAAGTGGGTTATGAGCGGTGCCCTGATGAAATGCATCATCGGGCCTTCAGATCTCTGGAGAACATAGGGACGCGCTGTAAGCTAGTGGCACGCTAAGGGATAGGATAGGAATAAAGTGCACACACACCAGCCTCTATGCTCTATGACCTCTCACCGTGCTGTCACTCACATCTGAAAGAAAGAAAGATGCATTCCAAAGCCCGTCACAGAAAGCAGGCCTCAAGCACAATGATGGAAAACATATTTTGGGAGAATGTGAGTGGGACAATTAACAAATTCTGCAGAATAAGCGCTTTCTCACTTTCTTGCTAAACCGAAGCTGAAAATAAACCCAGGAAACCCAGTGTAAGATTTCATAATCATTTCCTATTGGCCATAACCATGCATAAAGGTGATGATACACAGTGCAACTTTTTGAGCAATGTTGTCAGGCAACTGCTAACCGGGGGTGAGTTTAAAGATAGAACTTATGCACGACATAGCGTTAAGAAGGGCTTGGGAAACTCACCCCAGGTGAGAGAAAGGGCAACTCATCTGGAGCTGAATGATTGTAAAAAGTTGTCCACTGTCGATCAAAAGTTTTCAAATGCAATTTTTTTGCCCAGTATCAATGGGAAAGTGCCCAAGCAACATTCATCAGCAACACTGCCTGGCAACATTGCTCAAAAAGTTGCCCTGTATATCATCATCCTAACTCTCCTCTGCAGATGCATTATTCCAAGGCCACTCCCCGTAAAATCCTCTCAAGACATAAAAACTTCACGAAATCACCTGCGGCCCAGTAAACGACCCAGGATTTGTGTGGAAATCAGTGGAACGACCTACAAACATGTCATGAAGAATGGTGATAGAGTGCAGCCGGCCATGGGGCAGACACCTCCTGAAGGGAGACACCTGTCTGATCAGCAGTGCCCTCTGGCAGTAAAGCACCATCATGCACCATCATGCTGCAAACTGAAAGGAGCGTTAATTGAAATCTTTCCAGTACATAATATTTCTGTTAAACTCAAGCACAAGCAGTAGTGCACTGTTTCATTAAGGGGTTTGAATCTGGATGGTTCAAGTCCTACAATGGTTCCTACTGTTGCACAAAACCAATTGCTCCAGTAATGATCAACTAGTTTTAGATTCAAGGATCTAAACTGTAATGTAAATATACTTATTACTGCTTTTGATACTGTCTATTCATGAGCATCACAAAGTAGTGTGTACATTTGTTAATATGAACTATTGTATTTCATTTTTATTACAATAGGCTTTATTCCAGTCCTTTCATAAATACGTGTTCTCCATAAGTCAAGCGTTCTTAAACCAGAGGATGGGGACCAATGAAGACTTGAACGTGAGCACTAACTGGTGCCACAGATGACTATTGTTTTTGGCAGTGTCCGCAGATCAAATTAGTATCATGGCAGGATGGTCTATGACCAATGAACCAGGCAGAGCTCCAATGCAAGTACGTAATTTGAATAACAGCTTCTCATCCATCAAGGAAGAAAAAAAAACATAAAAGGGCCAAGAAAGAGATATATGTATTCCAAAATGGGTACCTGATGTGAATCAACATTTCAGAGATTAACCTGGCAAGAAATATCTCACAGATAGGTGTGGTGCTAGAGATACAATGGTTCAGCAGTTACTAGGGGTGTAACGACAGCCCATGAGACGAGACACGATATTGGGTTCCCGAGAATGAGAACGAGACGATATTTTAACAATATTTTAAGGAAAACTTCAAAGAGGAAATATATTACTGGAAAGCAGCCTTTTATTTCATTCATTTGAAAGACAAAAAAATGCTAAATAATGCAGATGTTTGGTGAAATGTTTTAAATAATCACCATCATCATATGCAGGAAAGAACAGAACAAATATCTAGCACCATAAAATTTTTCACCACAAACTCAAATGACAGGCTTCTCTCGTATTTGACTACTCAAATGAACTTAAAATAGAATATAAATAAAACAATATAAATAACAAACATAAAACATTTTTAATGTTTTCTTCACCGGTGCAGTAGATTTAAGTAAAGAGCAAAGACGGTGTTGCAAATGGCTTTGCATAGTATTAGCATTAGCCGCGGTGTACGGCATTATTTTCCTACAATGCTTACAGATGGTTCGTGTTTTGTCTGTCACCCTTTCGTCGTTTATATTTTCCGCCAGGTACCCAAAATGCTGCCACACAAAAGATTTTAAAGAATCTGGGGCATCTACTATGGTAATTCCGTCAGACGCCAACATGCTTACAGCAGCTGATTTGCAGCGCCTTCGCGAGACCGCTTTTCACTCCAACGAGAAATCTCGTCATGTTGTAATATCGCAGGATCTCATAACACGAGATCTCGTTACACCCCTAGCAATTACAGAACTGGATTATACAAAAAAACAAGTTTTTCGCTGATTAGTCAATTACTCTAAAAAGAATAATTGCTGCTAGTCTTAACATTCACACACACATAGTGAGCATTCCGATGAAACTACTTGGCCACTTACATCATTATTAACTCTGTAAATGGAAAACAATACCTAAAGAAATGGCAACATGGAGCCACCAAAGACTACACCCAAGATCAGTGCAGTCCTTGCCTGGCGTTTGTTACAAATTACACTCCGTGTTCTGATGGAACGATGGTGTCATAAAAGCTATGAGACACCAGTGTCACTCCCCCAACTATCTTAGACCTGACTGTGTCCCTCTGGTCAGTTCTGTGATGCACACTTAACGGCATGGCCCCAGCATTTCTGCTTCTGAAAGAATCCTCTGAAAATCAGCAGGACATGTGCAGGATACCTCTTGACATTTTTCATGCATTACATAATGCAGTCTTCTTCGAGGAGAAAACACAGGTGTCACGGTCCATTAGTGGTGATGAAGAGAGTGAGTCACCGTCCTCCGCTAGCATTGTGTCAGCCGCAGTGTTTCGCTGCTTGCAAAGGCCTGTCTGATGGCGCCTCTTACACTGGCCAGAAAATGGGGTCACTAACTGTAGCATGAGCAGGAAAAAAGGGCCTGTTCAATTACGGGAAGCGTAGCCTGCTGGCAATCATCAACACAATAGGAGTCAAATATCGAAAAGACGAATTGAAAAATCTGAAGTCAAAATCAGCCTCCTGTATGTGATTAAGATATAAACATAGAGTTTTGTGGACTGTTCTATAAAAATCTGAAAGACTGCATTCAGTAGCATCACTTTTGTTCTGGAGACCGTTTCAGTCTAACACGAGATTTGTCAATGAACAGATTAATAATATACACAAATTATACAAAGCAAACATACTTAATATACTTAGCAGTACAGGTATACCCAGTGACTATTTCCCCATAATGACTGTGAACGTCTATATATATATATCTATAACTATATATTTTTATATGAATATTAATTTCAATTTTATATTTAATATTTGCATTAATGCATGCACTTAAGGTGGCTCCTTGACAACTTTATGCTTGCATTATGATCCTCAAAAATGCCTGCCAGAAAATTTAATTTTAACGTAATGAATCAAAGACTATATCGTTCTTAATACTAAAAATTCCATCCAAAGAGAAAGTCCGAAAGAGGCCAGGACGATCAGGTGTTAGATCAGGTGTTAGATCAGGTGCACCCTGTCCTTCAGGCCATGTTGGGTGAGGCTCTCCAGTACCCAACGCTTTGTGAGCTGGTACACTGTACCACTCACCCCCCCTGCTGGGAGGGACATAACGCATATACTGGCGTCACATGGCAAATGCCGGCCTCATAAATATTAAAAAAAAGGCCTTGAAATGAAGTATGTCAGAAAATGACCTGAGGGGCACAGCACTAAGGCCCTGAGACCCCATCTACTGCTTAACACCAAGTTCTGCTGCTAATGACTGTCAGCTCAGAGGTTTTCTATAATTACGCTGCGAGCGCCAGACCTGTAACCGATACGTTAACCAATGTAAATATTGCAGTGTTTACCCAATTTCGAAAAATGTGTGTTGAATCTAGTGTTGCATGCTCCCTGACCTCATGGACAGACTTTAAGGTGTGTGTTGAGGCCATGATAGGGCATGCGGCCGGCCGGCTTTTGCAGTAACCGGCTGTGGGCACTTGGGGCTACCACACAGCAATGCACACTGCTGTTGGTTGCTGGCACGGCACAGACAGCCCTGCAGCAATGCTGTCACAGGAACGCACACACAATGGGCAATTTAGATGCCGATTCACCTAAAATTTTTGTACTGCAAGAAGAAACCCAGAGAGTGGCCAGAGAAAACCCACACAACTTTGGGAGAATGTGCACGGATTCAAACCCCCATCCTTGGAGCTTTTAAGGTGACACAGCTATCTAATGCACCCCCTACCCTTAAATAAGTAATGCATGAGGAGTGTAAATAAGTACTGATGATCCATCCATTTTCTGAAACTGCTGAATCCCAACTGGAGTCGCAGGGGGGACAAACCCAGGATCTTCTTGCTGTGAGGCAGCAGTGCTAACCACTTCGCCACTGCGCCACCCTCAGTACTGATCATGTCCATGAACACATGCCTCCCAATAAACAAATAGATCCATAAATACAAGGTATATGGTGAAACACAATATTACACTAAATAAAATCAAAGTTACAGTTTCCTGTCTTATGAGATTACTATTCATCAACAACCTTCATACCCCTTTAAAGAATTAACCATAAAATTACCTTAATGATAATCTATAGATCTTTAATACTTTCATAGCTGCTATGTCTAATTTTCCAAGAACAATATCTGTAATCCACACAGAATTAGAATACAAAGAATTTAGACGTAGCCTTAGAATTCAGAGCATGTAGTTTTGCCGAAGCACAGCTGGAGTGCAGCCAGCGGCTCAGACTGAGAAGCCCCTGCTATATATCCAGATCACCAGCCTCATGGTGGCCTGGTCTAGGGAAACACCTTAGGCTGTGGGGTTACCATTCTGAGCTGGACGACTCAGAAACATGGAGCGTTCTTGCAAAACAACTGTATCCATGCCTTTCAGCCCTAACATCTTCCCACAATCATATTGTTTCCACATTTTCTCTAATATGAATAGCTTCTTTATTGAATTACTTTTGGGTTTGATACATTTTAAATCAAAGGGATTTCAAGAGGACCAGTACATCCATTTCCTATTTTCAAAAACCTCTAATGGGAAAAAGGACTCAACATGTCTTCTAATTCTTTGTAACAAAGTTTCTTTATGAGAAGAAGCCCATTGTTCTCAAGGTGACTGAGTTTTAATCTCTATTGACTGCACTGAAGGGCTGTGATACTGTCATTATTTCTCAAGGGATAGTTTTACCGGATCATCTCTACTTAAGAATTTATGTCTTCTTGTCTAAATTGTTTCCCCAAAAATTTCTATGGGAAGCATTATTAAAATCATCATTACATCACATTCTCTTAATACAACTGGAGAAAGCAATTTTGGAAAAATAAAGGATTTAATCCCTTCCGGATCTGTCATTTCATTCTTTGTCCTTCAAGCTGAGGCGCTCCTGCATTGGCAACTTATTAGACCTTACTACCCCAATACATTTTATCGACAGCAAACTGTTATAGAGATGAATCTATGAATATCTCTTTATGCATTAGAATGGATTAGGATAGAGGTGACACTATTGGTTCAGTTGTATCTCTGTCACTTTACCCCGAATTTGAAATGTACTTCCTGGCTGTATTTAATTGCCCCAGGGAAACCCTGTCTCTTTGTAACAAAGAGAGCTGCACTCTGTGAAAAGACCCTAACATCACCGATACTACATAGATGGGCATGCTGAATAGTTTGCCTCGACCTAATTCAATAATCCGACTCTCTCCTTTAGTTTGGGTCAGCAGTCAAAGCTGGGAGGTTTTTTAACGTACTGTTCATATACAGTGAAATACAAGCGATTCCCCACGAGACAGCTTTCGATGAAACTCTCAAAGCACTCGCGGCTCCCCGGCCATTGTTGCTTTATGTTCGATGAAAAGCGTCACAAATTCATTGCACCTTTTATCATACCCGTTCAGATTTTGTCTTCAAGATGACACACATGAGGGATCACAGATGTTTACTTTAGCAACCCAGCCCGGAGATGAGCCTAATCTAGGCTACATTAGGCTTAGTCTTCCCAACAATGCCATAACAAAAAGGCACTCTCCCTGTCTGCCCCACAGAAAGTGGCTAAGGCCCCCATCTCGTCCTGTCCAAAGTTAGCTTCCTGTTCTCTATTGTCTACCACAGCATAGGGGCTCTACTTTACTTGTCAGCTGAATGTTCTCTGATGTCTTTTACTTTAATATGATGTTTTTTGTTAAGCTATTCATACTCTTATTTAACACCGGAGAATGGCGCATGAGTTTTTGCAGCATGTTGATTTTAAATCTAGCATGCTAAAAGCCATGTCAGAACCCATCTTTTCCTGACATCTCTCCTGACGTGCTCCAGATATTGTCCTGGGAGAAGCATGCTCGATTAACTTTAGCCAAGCACTAAACGTGCCATGAAAACTTGATACTTTCATCGCTGCTTGTCTAAAAGGATATAAACCTCTCCTTCTGAGACATCACCCCTTGACCTCATCTGGAAAGGCCTTGTTCACTACCAGGCTTCAGGTAAGATCATACACAGGCCTATTCACGTTCGGACTCCCTGAGTGCTGTGAAACTAAGGTTTGACACACAGAAATCGGTGTCTGTTCTGAGTTAACTATTCAATGTCTTAAATTGGCTTTAACTGGAAACCTAGAAATAAAATAATACTGACATTTAAATATGAATATGACCAATTCACTTCAGAAAGCAAACAAGAGTAACTATGTTTGGCCCTCCTACAGAGTGCTATAATGTTATCTAACATCATACAGAGAAATGAGAAATTGCTCTCAAGGTATGACCTGTACATTTCAATACATGTGCATATATTGTTCAAAGTAACCAAATTTTGACCCTCCTGTTACTTTTCAAAGATCACCAGCTGGTAATATTGCATTCTGGTTACAATACTGATATCATCTGACATCTTCTTCCAATTTGCACTTAATTTTTCCAAGAGACAACTAAAATGAGAGTGGATTATTTCATACAAAAACAATTTATTTTATTTAAAGAAATGTCTTGTCATACAATATTTTAAATGTTTATTATCAACCTAGGAATAAGAAACTGGATTGTCTGGGGGAAAACAGACCTCTTACTAGTGCCTGCAATAAATCCTAAAACCATTGTGACAGCTAGAACAAGCCCTTGTAAAATAGAGATTTCCTGGCCCACTGGAGGTTGTACCAAAAGTCAAACAGGGCATGTCTGACAACTGATTTGACAGGGAAACACTATTAGCTGAGCCACACCCCACTAGTGAATCATTTCCTTTAAACAGGGACTGTGGGCTGAATGTCTGAGAGGCCCAGATTCAGCCGTGGGGCAGAGTTCCTCTAGTTGGCTGTAGTCTGTTGATTTAGCCCTGAAGCCATGGTGGGTCCATGTGTGCATTAAGCTCTGAATGTCCTTCCACTGGTAATGCTCAAACAGTAAGTGTTCTCCACAGCTATCTTTGATGCAGAGACCCAGACTGTTAGGAAGATGGCCACTGAAAAATCAACTCCAGATTGAGTCTGGATACAATGGTGTCCCAGACCTGTGGAAAATCCAAGGTCACTTTGTATTAACAGGAAACATTAATTTCCCTCATATTCTAAAGATCTTTTCCTAAGTCAGGATATAATTCTTTGTAAATCTGAACAAAAGCTGAAGTGCGTCACTATGACCTGTAATACTAAAACAAAATAAGCCTGACCACGATGGCATGAAAGTAACAATGTGTTTTTACTAAACGGTCATGACTTTCGTAATCATCTGCAGTCAGACGCATTTTTCTCCTATCAAATAATGCTTCCTGTTTTCTCATACCGTGTAACTGAACAGAGATCAGCAATAAACGTTCTGAGCTCCTCACCTGAAACCCGGGCACTGCTACCTTAGCTCACAATTGCTTCCACCATGCACTGACTGCGTCCCCGTCTTTCATCCCACATGTCGCTGAATTATGGCACATGTATTTTCGTCTGAGGGTGTTGTCCATTACTGCACAGCACAGCTAATTTAGCACAAGTGGCTGGGTTTTGAAAGTGTCTCAATTTGGTTCAGCTAGCTGGTTGAGCTGCACTTTTCAATTAGGTTCCGCTAGCAGGATGAACTACGCATTTCCATTAGGTTCGGGTACCCGGATGAGCTATGTGTTTTGATTGGGTTTGGCTAACAGGATGAGATACATGTTTCAATTAAGTTAGGCTAGCTAGATGAGCTACATGCATGGGTCACATCCAACTGTGAGAGTTTACATCTTCTTACTTGACTACCCAGAAAAAGTCAATGTCACAATATAACTAACCACAGCGTTTAATTCCCCCATGGTCAAAATCTGCATGGTTGGATCACTGAGAATGTTTCCATTTCTGTTCTTCATTTAAGTCTTTGTTCCTGTCAAGTTTATTTTGGTTTTCCCTTTAAGTACTAACTAGTCACTCCTTACTTTTATGTAACATTTTTTAGTTTTTTAACTTCCACAAGACATTTTGTAATGCATGAAATGCAGCTGAACAAGTGCATTCATAACTCAAACTCACGCTCAGATTTCTCACTGCACAAAAACATAGTCTCTTTGTTAAAACAATTCACTTTGCTATTTAGCTAATTTCATACCATTTTAAGAACAGGTGCTACCGATAAATTTCAGAAACATCCTCTGCAATCAAATGGGATACACAAGCACCCAGCAAGCTACAAGTAAACATTTAAAACCCAACACCAAGTTCCAGGCTCTACACACGTTATGTCATGTCATGTAAAGTCCTCACTGGCTGCCTGTCTTGGAATCCTATGGCCATGCATGCATGCTGGGCCCATTTCTCTCACCTGTTTTTATACACAAAGAACATACATCACAGGCATAAATCAGATAGTAGTAATAGTATTCTAGTAGATAGTATTTTATCTCCTGTTTAAATGTTCTAATGTTTTCCATTAAGTACTCTGAACTGCATAAGAAACTAACTGTATTTAAACCTGGACTAAGGCTCACTGGGAAGTGCCACAGTGCATTATTTTGTTGTTTAGCTGATGCTATTAACAAAAGCAGCTTGAAAACTCATTTGTACAGCCAGATATTTTATGGGAGAAATTCTGGCACTACTCCTGGTTTCGAATACCACTGCAACGCCCCAGTTAAGACCCTTCAGGGTTGATGGCTGTGTCTTTACCCATAATGCTAAGTGCTACAGTGTACTGGAAGCAAGTATACGTAAGGCTGAGAACGGCAACTGGCAATCATGCTTTTAGCAGAGTTAAACAGCACAACCTGGTGGTCTTCATGAGAACACACAAGTTTCAAAGATTTAATTGATTCACATCTCATTGGGCACTCCAGATAATCAATGCCTGCAAGTGGGTCCAGGCTTGAGCAGAGCCTGCACAGAACCTCCTTTATGCTCTTCAGGTTTTTCTTCATTGGTATTGGGTCACATATTTTTTTGTTGTTTAATGTTGTTTTTTATAGATTCTTCTCACTCATTAAATTTCCACTGCAAAGTCTTAATTTTCTTTCATAAACTAACATTTAGCTTTAAAGTCATGAAATCAAAAATCTCGTCTGTGGAAATCCACTGCTGGTTGAAATGATGCCACTGTCATTTTTTAAAACCATAAATGAAATGTTCTAAATTACCCATGGAAGCTTCCCTAGATCAGTGTTTCTCAAACCATTCCTTGGGGATCCATATTTTTTCTCCAGTGACCAAAAATGTGAACTGCCTGATAGGGAGCTGGGAGGGAGCAAATATGTGGACCATCTGGGAGTCCCCGAGGGCTGGTTTGAGGAACACTGCCCTAGATGTAGGATATGTAACGTAGAGCATAAAAACCAGCACAAATGCAGAACAAGCTGGCTGCTCCTCCTTGGAGACTTGTGATGTAGTGCACAGCTACGGCCTTTAAAAATGTAGGCACACGCCCATAAGTCACTGGTACATTGCTAGGTGGCTGGCTAATAATGTACTCTAACACATTTGTTTTTTAAAAATTGTATTTAGAAAAGGAGAACGTTGTGATTATTCACATTTTTCTATTTATTTTGCAGGTCAAAGTGTTGGTGAATTAATCTAAAATTGACAGGGGAAAACTACAGCTGAATTAAACAGGCAATCAAATATTGGCAAACAACAGTACTTTAGGTTTAAATGGTATGACTAGATATTATGGTTAACCAGCAGTGCTGTACTGGTTATGTTTACTGGTTACATTACATACTATAGCACTTGCAAGGCTTTAGTCACCTAAAAGTAATGGACAATCATGGGAAAAATTAGTCAACTGAAGTACAACAAAGTTAGGGTGTTATTGGGTGACCTGGGGGGTATTCCATGAAGGAAGATTTCTTGCTTAGCCAGATAACTTCTTGGATTTAAGGGAGTCTGGGCTAAATGGACTTTATTGTCGTTCCCTTACAGTTAGCCCAGACCACCTTAAATCCGACAAGTTATCCGGCTAACCAAGAAATCCTGCTTCGTGGTACACCGCCTTGCAACCCACCAGCCTCAAAGCGAAATGTTGTCTTTCTGATTGCTGACCTGCTGTCACTTGGGCACCATTCTTGGCTCCAGGGACGACATGGACGAATGGTGCAAGAGCGGCGGGGCTTTGAACCCAGGCAGCTCCCGCGCCAATCCTCTGCGGTGGGACAGCGTCTGCGATTGACCCGTCAGGTCACCACGCGTGCTGCCTGACAGCTCATAAGCCTTACTTGTCCTGAGGAAGAGACGCAGGACCAGATTCAGTGTCTGAACATCTCAGTCCAAAATGGCAGCGTTTTAAAACCGGTTTGTGTTTTAGAAGATACAAGAAGACTGTTTTAAAATCAGTGTATATCCAATAGAATTTGTATGACACTGGTGCCTAAAACAAATCGGAAGGACAAACAAGTAAATACTACTTTTCATGCCTTGATTTGTAGATGAATATTGCATCTGGTCTTTTTTACACTCTTCCCTGCACCACTACTATAGCCTGCTGGTAGAAACTTTTTGAGTGTTCTGAACGTTTCTCTGGTTAAAATAAAGGTGACTGGGGCTGGGCCGGCGGCCACTGCGATGTCTTACAACATCTTCTCTCATAATGTGACACGAATTTATAGTTTCCACTAAGATGTGTGTGTCTGACAAATTCAACATGTACCTCTTAAGGACACCAAGCTAAAGAGAAAACTGGGGAAAAAAGGAAAAGAAAACTGCTCAAATTCTTTCCTAATAACTTTGCTCTGTGTGTGGGCTGATTGTGCAAATACAACCACGACCACTTGCAGATGTACTGTTTTGTTGTGATTGCTGATATGGTGAATTTGAAAATTTCCCCTACTTGGCCGGATAAGGAAGGAAGAAAGGATGGGTGAATGGATGGATGGATGTACATTTGGAGAGCTGGTGGTCACACATCCTGTGTGTCCAAATTCCAGTAAACAGAACTACCCACATCCTGCCATATGACTTCAGGTACTACTCCAATGTGCGGTGTGCTTATGACACCAGCTGCAAGGTTACCTGACAGTGGTGGATCGTTCTGAATGTTGCCCAATCATCAGCGAGCTCTGACTGGAGGACCTAGAGTGGATGGTACCTAAAAAAGTGACCAGCAACATCACACACAAACCAAACATCAACCAAGGCCTCCAAGTTTAAATAGAATCTTAAACGAAGCATTAATATTCTGCTTTATTCTCTATATAATATATGCCTGTGTAAGGTAACCTGTAGCATACAGATAAAGTAAAATTACTTTAAAAAAATCTGTTGAAAGAGGACTTCAGCAAAGGTATACTGGTCTTTGTGTTCAGTCATATTCACATAAAATTAATCTGTTCCATTTCTGTAATCAGACCTTCTTCATGTTTCATTAAGTTTTGAAATAGCTGACAGGTACAAGGCTCCCGTGAGCTTTGGTCATTCTGAGGAACACCTGCCTGGTGTTCTACATGTTCTACAAAATCCAAGAAGATGGATTTTAATAATCCCTACATTTGTTTGTAAGAGAATCATGTCAAAATGATGTTGGATGGAATGCTGTCCTAAATGACTCAGACACACCGGGAAGGTGGAGGGAATATTCAGTATAAAAACCACATTTTCCTAAATTAAGAACATACATTTTTAGATCAAAGAATTCCCTGGCTTCTCATTAAAAATGTCAATTATCCAACAGGTCAGACCACACTTTAAGAATCTTGGTTTCTTGGCCTCATTAAATAGAATTTTGTTTCCATAAAATGCAATTTTTGCTGAAATTACAGTGAATGGCCAAACATCTATGTATATCACTGGGAAATATTAGCATCACAAAAATGAAGCTGAATAAAAAGAAAAAAACAGCTTTAATGTCTTAGCAAAAGTCAAGGACGTTTCGCTTGAGAAAGGTGCTATCCAGCGGAGTGGAAACCTTGGCCCTACGTCTCACGCTGAGCTCACAGTGTAATTACTGTGATTCTCAACAACACTGCATTACAACATGTCTTTTAGTTTGGCCTGGAGGCACAATAAAATTTCAAAAAGTTTTAAAAGTTTTATTTAGAAACAAATAGCACCATACACTAGAACATATTCCCAAGTTGCAACTGCAAGGTTTTGTTGGAAAAATCAGTTATATAAATACTGCTTAAAACTTAAAAACCAAAATTTTTAGTCACAAATTATCTGCCTCACAAATTCCCAACTAACAACGTCGGTCCTTCCATTTTATGACAAGGCCAATTCATTAATTGGAGTTCATTAATTCAGTCCTACACAAACAGTAAAACTCAGAAAATTGTGTAACAATAACATTCTTCCCTAGGGGAAAGTTTGAAGCTGACCGGAGTCTCCCAGCTGGGCAATCTGTCAAACACACTAGTAGAAGATTATTTGCTCCATCAGCTGGTGCTATCAGCCTGCTGGAAAATTCATCTGAATCCCACATGTCTTCAGCAGAATAAACAAAGTTTCACAGTAAATAATTGTAGTATATTAGGTAAAATATCATACTATACCATAGTATACCTCCTTCAAATACACCCTAACCACCTATGTATACTGTATACATGTAGAAATAAAAACAAAACCAAACGCACCAATCTGTCCATAGGAAGCTGGGTTGATCAGGGACAGTCTGGAAACCTGGGCCGCCATCTGTGCTGTGGGCTGTGCAAAAGGGAGGCGATCGCAGGCTAGTTCATCATATCCAGAGAGAGCTTAACGACATGGCTGTAAAACTCTACAAAGATTACCTGCCTTTGGACTATTTCCTTAATACATACACAGTGAAGCAGTTTCTCACAGTATTTTGCTTTTTTCCAAATTACCAAAATCCCATCCTGCACAATACAAAATAAATAGCCTTTCATGACAAATTCCATTTCTGATCTGAATATATACATAAGCTGACAGTAGTTTTACTTGGAATCCTTTCAAATGTGACTGTAATGCATTTACATATTTATAATTATAGACAGCACAATACCAAAGAGACTGTATCCCACACTATAAAACATAAAGACAACAGCATATACACAAGTGCAAATGCTGAATATACGTAGGCATACAAATGTAAATATGAACAAATTTCTATTTTTTTTTTATTTTTCACATTCATTTCAAAGCAAATTAAGTTACACTGAAAAAAAGCCATATAGAAACAGCACCAGGTCCCGCACAAATGCAAAACAAAGTCCTTTTTATGTCTCGCACTGTAAAACAACCCTAGGCACAAAGTGTCCTTTGCTTTGATTTGTCTTGGGAGTGCACTTACCCTCCTGAATGAGTCCTGGCGATCCACCTCCATTGGCTGAGTGCTAAAGGAAGAACACATGAGGCTTTCAGGACAGGGTTCTCTTTGGGCTGTAATAATCACTCAGGCAGTAGGGTTGTGAGCAACATCATAATTAAAGGTACAAACAGCATATGTTGTGATCTAAGGAACACAGAGCCATTAGAGGAGCCTGGCTGACATTGATAACGTTAGAGCTAGTTCACTTAGACTTAGTTATAACAAAGGGAATAGATTATTAACTGGGATGTAATTTCTAAACTTCATTTGCTAACATAGGAGATGTAGGCATGAGAAAGCTTCTGGTTTGGTATTACCAAGCTGGCCTATAAGGTATTGGGATAAGACCACAAATGTGAGGAACAGCTGATATGTGTATCGGGAAAGCTCAACACAGCCATCTTCCTCAATATTATACTCTTAAGAGTCGCCAAATAAAAGCAGGAAATGAGAAAAGACTAAAAGGGATGAGTAAGTTGGGAGTACTGGGGAGTGAAGAAAGCTGTCGCAGAATTCTTACGCCTATATTGGGATAATGTTTAAAATATACAGTATATATTTAAACACTTACTGTAATCCTAGACTGAAATAAGCTTGACAACCCAATCTTGTTTTTTTTTTTAACTTTTATTTTGAAATCGAAATAAGGGCGCATTTTTTTCATTCTAGGATCAATCTTGATCATTTCAGTACCGCTTTCCCATATACAGAAACCAAAGGCAAAATGATTCATGGATATACGGTGAATACATTCCGCCCAGCTGAAATTCATTTCTGCCTTCAGATCCTTGTTCGCTTGGACAGGACTCAGAAAGTACTAATGGCAGGGTGAGCGTCTGCATTGAACTGACATCACAGACTTCCTGCTTAGCCGTACACTGGAACCACTCACAGGTTGCTACCTTAACGGTCGCCTCAGGCTTCTGGTGTTCTGAACCTGAAAGCCCTGTACCGCTCTGCAACTGTCACTTTTTGGACACTTTTTCACTAAGTGTCTGACACGGGGTACAGTCAAAACAATGTGAAGCTTTGTTTTGACATAATAAGAGTTTTATCCCCTTTCCATAGATTCACGGTAAAATGACTTCCACGGCAAAGACTCATCATACATATCCCTAGGGCCTGATGTATTTCTACGGAACTGTTTATCAGAACCTGCTTTTTGCTTCTTCCCGCCACCATCTGGGTTTATTTTTATATTAGGTTACTGAAACAAAAGAAATAAACCAACTCTAATAGTTTCCAGTCTGAAGTCCAACTTAAGGGTCTTTTAAATTTTTTTATTATAGGGTTGCTCTATAAAGGCAACCAAGGACTCTTTGGTATGATTTTACTGTATCCTGTCTGTTATAAAATGTACAAAATACAAACAAACGTTTGATTTATGGCCATTAGTCTAATATGGTAAACACCACTTACAAGAGTATGGGGAGAGGATATGTTTCCATATTTAAGGTTTCAGTATTGATATCCATCCAAGTAGTGTGTTTCATTCACATATCTGCTTATGAAAGCAAATGTTCACTGGCCACTACAGGGTAAACAAAGGAAACTCAACCATTGTGAAATGAATGCCGTGAGTAACATTAAAACAATGGAAGTGATTCATAAATGTTAACATGCATATTTCTGTTCAGTCCCCCGATTCATTAAAATGGGTTTAATCGCCAAGATAAACAGACCATCAGCACTGGACACTATGGAGGTTGGGGAAATGAGTGCATTTCCATTTGTCAATATGAAGGCCATCTCACAAAACATCAGGAAAATTGCCAAAGGGCCTTCAGATGAAGTCCACCATTTACAAATATTATGTGTAGATGGCACATTCATGCACTGTACCCCCCAGGCACCCTTAAATCTGCACACTGGTGCTGGAAATAAGAAGGCAGTACTGCCTTTATCCAGTTAGTTCAATTAATCAACACACATATTAGAGGTTGTGTGTGGTTCAGTGGGTTTGGACTTGATCTGGGGGTAGCTGGTTTGAATCCCGTGGCCAGCAGACCGATGCTGCTGTGGGCCCTTGAGCAAGGCCCAGTCACTCCAGGGGTATTGGACAATGGCCAACCCTGCGCTATGACCCCTCAAGCTTTCTCTGACCTATCTATGTGTCTGTGAGTTTCACGGAGAACAAGATGGTACAGATAAAAAAGACTATTTCCCCACAGGGGAATTACTATTCTATATTCCAAAATACAAAGAAATGTGTATGCCCTTGTGATCCAGCAGAAGGTAAAGCAATGGTACACGCAACCTTTTGGATGCTGTAGTCCCATGGCAATCGAGCAATTCTGCTGATAGATGGTTTCTAAGCATTATCTATTTTATTACTATTGATTACCCTGGTAAGAGTAAGCAGAGTCAACTATGTGGACACAAGGAGAAGGACTCGACTCACATAAAAACATTTGGCCATTTGACCAAATGAGCATTCCTTAAAAGTTGGCAAAGCTAACAAAAGTCTCCATTCACACAGTCTGCATATTGTAACTAACTCTACAGCAATTAGCTAAATGAAGCCGTTCATTGTAAACACATTTTACCATCAGCCATCAGATTAAACAGCCTTTCATTACATTAAAAATAAATACACAGTCTGTATGCAAACCTGGATTTAAAATAGCCGCTGGGCAACCAATGTGTTTAGTGCTAATGCTAGCCTAGACTAGAACGAGTAATAATTAAATGAGCTACGCTATATTTGTACAATGTTATGCTAATGCAAAAGATATTACTTCACTTCAGTGAACAGAGGGAAATCGTATACCTTTTTGGGTAGTTCTTCATGGTAGTTATAAATGGGCAACCAGTCAAACCAGAAAAGAAACAAAAACAATGCTAATAACCATTGGGCGGGGTGAACATGTCAGTAAAATATCTTATCCATAAGTAGCTGTGCAAAACTACCATTGCACAAAACAGAGGATCATTCACAAAAAGAAAACAAAGAATAGCCAATGAACTTGGGAATGGTCCCATGTTAGGGCCATAAAAGCTGGAAATGGCTGAACCAACTGAACTTGTAGTATCAATCAGTTAATGGACAAAGTGACTGCTGCTTTTGGCTCAATGATTCATTAGCACTGCAAGGCCCCAGATTCTTCCCAAAATCTATGCAAGCAATCACATTAAATTAAGTTTGAAGTCCCATAAAAGTTTTAATATTTAAGTAGACATAATGCCATCCTGCTATTCACTAAACAGTCAATGCTCCAAAAAACACTTTGATGTTTTTCCAATAATAACTCAGTAATGTTCCCTGTGGCCTCAGAGTGGCGCTGCAACTGTCCCAGCAGCGCTTATTCTGAAAGCCAGAGAAAGCTGAAAGCTCAAATGCAGCCCTTAATGAATGGGCAACCAAACAAGGCTGGGCATTCATTTGGAATGCTTTTACAAAAGTACTGCCTTCTGGGCTCTTCATGAAAGCAAATGCACATTCTGTTTTGGACACAAAAGCAGGAACTCTTAGCTGCTTATGTTAAATGACCTGACACGGGACAGTAAAAATAGATGGGGTTCTTGTGGGGAGCTGGAGTGGCTACGTGCTTCTCCACTCAGGAGAGACTACAGACTATACTGTAAGCGTCTCACCACATCTCACAAGGAAAGCCTTGTTTCCTAAAAGGTAGCCTGGGTTCAGTTTTTAAGTCAGAATTAATCAAACTCAAACTCATCAGAGGTGGAAAAAGGTGACAAGGATACAACTCCCCATCTTGTCAGCCCAAAAAATCGCTGACGGCAATAACTGCCTTCCGCCATGTTTTCACGGACCCAAAACAAAGCCATGTTGCATGCTGTGCCTGCGTCTGGGAGACTGCTGCTAACTTTGGCTGATGCTGGACAGTATTCAATGTGAGTGTTTTAAAGTATGGCAATCAACCACGGGTTTCATGATAATTAACATTTGAACAGTAATACTAACTGTTGGGAAATTCACCATGGTTTACTGTGAAACCAGTAACCGACCCTCTTCAGTCTTCAGGTGCGCTCCAGTTGCAAGTGTCACTTTTAAGACAGGACTAGTCTTTGTTTGTTTTTTCTCTGTAAGGCGAGGTTATCATTTTATTACCCATGATTCTATCCTCACACCTCCCCGCCTTTTTTTAAAAACTCAACGAATCTACAAAAATCACACAAATTACCTATTTGACAAGTTTGCATCCTTAATTAATAACAAAATGCAAACTTTATATATATAAAACCAGATATACAGGTACATCCTGTTAGGGTTTTCTCTCATTATGACTCTCTGTTTTGAGAAGATTAGTGATAACTTACAATGTTCTGTACATCTGCAGTTCACCAGGATTCTCAGTCCTAACACTGAAACCCAAGGATGAAGGTGAATTGAAGATCCAAGCACTGAAATGGAACCAAACTGTAAGACAGTGACTGGACACAGTCTCACAGAGCACAGCCGCTTGCAGATCAAGGGAAACTAGCGATGGCAGTCAGCAGTGAGCTTCTGACGCTAGGCTGTCACAAAGTGCACAGTTCGACAGAGAAATACACCACGACCCCTCCGAGAGATTACACCACTTCAATCCAAAGGTATGGTCACACTAGCATAAAAAAATATTGCGCCAGCTGCAGCATTGTTCCGTCTGCTGTGTGGGATCATTTTGGATTTTGTGCTACCTACAGTGATGGCGGTAAGAAAGTGGTAGAGAAAACTACGACCGTGTGCAAGCACTGTGCAACACACGGTGCTTATGCTAGCGACAACACATCCAATATGTTGACTCATCTACAGAGACAGCATCCCAGTGTGTCAACTGACAGCACAAGGATGAGAGAGTCGGGTAGGAAAGAACAACTTCTACTCCCTACTGCTTTTAAACAGCCTCTCAGTGAGAAGTCAGACAGGGCAAAAGCTAAAGCCTCGGGATGTTTCATAGCTAAAGATATGCAGCCTTATGCTGTCTTGGACGACGTGGGGTTTCAGCATAAGGTTAAAGTACAGTACTCCAGTCGCAGCATAATATTCCCTCCCGCTGACATTTCAGCGATTCGGTAATTCCCGAACTTCATCATGAGACACGACGAGGAATTGTCAGAGAGTTGTCTGACACACTGGACAGTACATAGCACTTACTACTGATGGATGGACGTCCAGGGCCACTGAAAGACTCCTAACTGTGACTGCTCATCACATTACTTGGAAGCGACATTTTGCAGACCTACCCACTTTATGAGAACCATACAAGTGAAGCACTGACAGAAGCAGTGACAGATTGGAAACTGGAGCAGGCCAACTGCACAATCCCTGTTACTACAGACAATGCAAAAAAACATGGTGAATGCAGTCAATACAACAGCTGGACTGGGGCCACAGACCGGGTGCTTTGCACACGCACTTAATCTTGCAGCCAAGAATGCAGCCTCAATAAGTCAGGTATCCAGATTCCTGGGGAAAGTTCGGAAGGTGGTTACTTTTTTCCACTGAAGCACAGCAGCCGCCCATGCCCTGAAAACTAAGCAGGAGATGCTGAAATTACCTGTTCACAAACTAATACATGATGTCACAACTCGTTGGAACACAACATATGATATGCGTTATGTGGAACAGCAGGCTGCCATCGATTCTGCCCTGATGGACAAGGATGTCAAGAAGAATGTTAAGCATATTGATGTCTTGACTGAGAGTGAAGCAAAATTGGCAGAGGACCTAATTAACATCCTCAAACCTCTGAAGAATGCGACGACCCTCATGAGCACAGAAACATACCCCTCACTGTGAATGATCATCCCTCTGCAGAAGATGATAATGAAATCAATTACTCCAAGTAAAGAGGACAGTTGCACCATCAAAGTTGCTTAGGCAGCCATCACTAAAGACCTGGAAGGCAGATACAAAGACCACTATCTTCAGGACTATCTGCACAGAGCCACAGCCCTGGATGCAAGATTCAAGTTTCAAAGCTGTTTGTCTTTTTATACCACAGGGTAAACCCAATGAAGCCTAGGTGGCCAGTTCATCCTCAGCAGTAGAGCCAGAGGCATCAGCGATGTCATGTCCTGCCCAGAAAAAAAATCTGTCATGGCAGAGCTACTTGGAAAGCTCTTTACAACAGAGGAGAGACCCCCTAAGCCAGGGGTGTCAAACTCAATCGCACAGGGGGCCAAAACTCAAAGCACACTTTAGGTTGTGGGCTGAAGAGGATAAACATTTATTGAACAGACTAAAATTAAACAATTTTTGAACATAAATATGAATCAAAACAGACAGGATACAATTTTCTTCCAAAATAAATAAATTTAAACTTAAAATAACTTCAAATATTTTGCTCTCCATAAAAGTATCCCCTGTTAAAATTATACGAATTCTGAATATGAATATGCTGAAACCTGAAAATATCAAGAAAAATTGTGCTTTTAAGTGAAAGTTAAAATAATAACATTTCATTTTCAAAACATTCCATTTTCTTTGCTCTTTTGCCATTCTGTCAGAGCTGGATGCTTGGCATCTTTTCTTGGTAACAAGTTCGTTTATGTTTGGGGTAAGGTTCTGTGTTTTGGAGATTCTCTCTCAGCCACATTAGCTCCACAAATAAGACACACGAGTTTACCGGCAATGTCAGTGAACATATACTCAGCCTCCGACCGGTTTTGAAAGGCTCTGTTTTCAACTTTTCTCTTGGCCATTGTTAGGGGCTAGCTTTGACTTTAAATTAGGGTTGTACACATCAACAGACGCTCGACTGATCTGACGTAATCGACGAGGGAATGATCGCAGGTAGCCTATCGTTCGGTAAGGCAGCTGTTGCGCTGCATTATGGGATTTGTAGTTTGTGTGTTATCGGCTCTTCATATCGCTGGGCCATTAAAAAAAAATATATATAAAATGATCTTGCGGGCCGCGTATAATTGTACGCCAGGCCGGAAGTGGCCCGCGGGCTTTGAGTTTGACATATGTGCCCCAAGCCTTTGTGCAGCATCATTCAGAAAGAAGTCATGACATGCAAGGCCTCAGGCTGCATTTCAGAGGATGCAAATCCACTAGCATGGTGGAAATGCAATGAGCATAAGTATCCTCTCATTGCTAAGATGGCACAATGCTACCTTGCTCTCCCAGGTACATCTGTACCAAGTGAGAGCGTTTTCTCTATAGCAGGGGACATTGTCACTGCAAGCAGATCTCGTCTCTTGGAAGAAAATGTTAACAAACTAATCTTCTTGCAGAAGAACATGAAAATAGAATGAACAAAGCAGTGTTGTGTTGAAACAGTACAGTGTTTATTAGTTTGCTTTATGCTGCTAATTTAATTTTTGTTTTGTTTATTTTAGACAACACAGTGACACTTTAACTTTTGATAAGAAGCGACTATATTTCTTTGCATTTCAAATACTGCACTTTAATTTTAAGTGGAAAAACCTGAAAAAAATCTTTCCATTAAGAACTGCCAATCACGGAAGTGAAAATTTGTTATTTGTGTTTATCTTAAAGAAATTAATGTCTATTGCTGGTTGATCTTATACTTCACTTTATGTTGATGGCCTTTGCCTATATTTTGGTCATAAAAATAGTAAAGTCAGAGTTCTTTTGTTTACACGAATTTAGGGGTCAGAGCTTTAAGAGCCATTTTCCTGTTTTAGTTTCTCAGACAATTTTTGCTGGACTCTGCGGAGGCACTAGATATCGTTCGTGCCAGTGTGACTATACCTTTAGATGTGATACTGCACAACACTTGGCCAGTTTACTCACGAGCACAGCGAGGGCGCCAGTCGGGACTGAGAAGCCAGCGGTGCACAGGGCAACTGCAGCACTGTGGAAGCTGAAAAGACAAAACGGAAACTCATGATGCGAATGAGCAACAGGTTTCGCTACATTGATAAAAAGAATTTTTTAAATTTTAACATTTTAACAAACGGGTCCTGCACCAGGATGCAAAATTACGCTCAGTCACAGAGAGGCATTCCATGGCCACATGCTTCACACACACATTCATATGTGACACATCTTAAACACAAAACTTTGTTTATACTTAAACAGAGCTGAAATCACTTTCGTAGTTTGCCTAGGGAGCATTTACAAAATGAACGCCACGTGTGTTTATGAAACTGCTCTTTCCTTCCAATAAATTCCGCACTCCACAGGTGTCCTCCAAAAGAGAGGCTTCGGATATGCTGATGAAAGCACTGTCCGGGAAAATTCATCTGCATGCAAAACTGCTTTTACTTCTGTGTCCTCCTAGTACATGAAGGCCGGGCTCAGCAGGCTTGCACATGCTCAGAAATCACCAGAAGCCGGCAGACACTCTGCGTGTCAGGTTATCCACACCCGCACCCTGTCACCAAGCCGGTCATGAATTTACGGAACGTTGCCGCAATTACGGTGATTAACCACTGTGTTTGGGAGAGAAACTGCCTACAGGATCGACAGAGAAAAGAGCTGAAACACACTGCCTTCCAACAGCCCCAAGAAAGGGAAATAGATTCGCTTTTCTTGGACTGAATTAAATACAGCAATTTATCACAATTTGTTGCACACTGGTAATTGTTTTACGCCAGAAGCTTGCCAGACTGTGGAGGAAAGCATGGTAATGCCTTATCTAAAAGATCACTAAAATTCAGCAAGGAAATAAAGACTTGGAAATAAAACCACAGCTGTGGAGTCACACTAACAACTGCAGACGATTCAATTGCAGACAACACTGGCCTGAGCTGACTTTTTCACAAGTGAGCTCCATAGAATGAAACTCCAAACAACAAACCTACTGTCAGTCTAACGTGTTAGAAGCATTTAAGAAGAGGACTATTTTCTGCTGCCTGGAAATTAAAAGAGTTTTACTGACAAATTATTGAAAGCTGAAAAGGTCCAATTTCCCCATGTATTTCAGTACAAAGCCCATTTATTGATAGGTAGGTTTAATTCTAGAGAAGAGATGAACACATGAATGAATAAATAGATACACGAGACATAATGGTGTGGGGCTGATGCAGCCCCCCAACGCAGCTCCTTATGTAGGAACAGACACAAGTTTTTTTGCCCCCAAGCTTTGGCAGTCACTCTGTAGCATTAATTTAATTTATGTATAAAGAGATTAGGGCTTAGGAAATACTTCAAGGCAAATACCAATACCTGCCAAAAAAAGGTAATAGTGGAATAAGAGAAGGACAAAGGTATATTAAATGCAGGCACTTCCACAATGGAGTGGTTTCTGAGTTAATTAAGCTATTAACGTGCTTATGGTCATGAACAGACGTGTTCCACAGGCTAAGGTGGCCATTCTTTCAGCTTCTATGGTCAGAGACCCTCCCAGCATGATTTAAACAGAAGCAATCCAAGAGATCGCTTTCATTCTATGGTAAAGCCTTCTGTCTTGATGTGAGTACAGTCTTCCAGCCTGACAATGTCCCATCTGCTGTTCATGGATGGGCATTGAACAGGTTTCTGAGCATGAAACAAATGTAAAGCATAAGTCATGGTGGTCCCCGTCACTGTATCTCAACCCAGCTGAATGCTCATGGAAGATTTGGGGACCACCTGGCACTTGTGAAATCTATGCCAAGGTTCACTGAAGGTCAGAAGGTCTCTAACGTCGACCTATGCCTTATTATGATACTTTTGGCTTTATTTTGATGAAGTGATATATATTATTTATATTACTGAGTGTAAATTTGATCATAGTACATATGTATATATACAAAAACTAAATATGTATGAATACATTTAATATTAACATTATGCAATCAAGGCAAAAAACCATCTACAGTACAACATTACTGTTGCTTTTGGAACAACTAAGGCTCTAATAAGAACCAAACCTGATAATAAACACACTGATAATGAAGGACAGCAAATTCATGACCACAAATGACAGTGATCATAACAAACAAGTTTGACTTAATAAACAAAAAATAGTGTGTATAGTGTAAAGGCTTTACTCTGCTAAATCATACATAGGAGTTCAGGTTCATTCTGCAAACATTCAGCTTCTCTCTGTCCTTGGTAAGTGGTTAGAAATTGGAGGGATGGCTATTCAGTCTCCACCTACTTGTTTTTAATGCCGGCTGAGATGTCTGCTGAGGCTGTGAAGCTGCCTTTGCACTGTGAAGCGAAAAATGAAATTCACAATTCAACTGAAAATAATAATAACGGTTTACCAGAGAATGAAATAGCTACGCTAATTTCTCATTTATATATGCGTTCATATTTCCTTGCAAGACAAAATGTTTCACTGCTCTACATGGTATTTATAACCAGCAATATTTAAAAATTATGTCAAAATCAATGTAATGTCAAAACCATATCACTAATAACATTAACAATGAACTTGTCATCAGTTAGGAAAAAAAAAAGTTTTAATCCCTTGGACGTACCCTTGTATAGCTTTGATACTGTGGTATCTAAGTCCTTATAAATGCTAAATCACACCAAGCTTGTAGATTTTGAATCTGATGATGGTTTTGCATGTTCTCCCCATGTTTCCTCTATGTACTGCTGTTCTTGTGACTTGTGTGTTCTTGTGACACTGTGTTTTGCTCAGTGTGGGACTGCATGCGTGTTGAGTTACTGTTAAATGATTCTATGTATTATAGCATATTTGAAGCAATAATCTAAACAAATGTTAAAGTGTTACCTTTGATGTTTGAGTGCATTTTCTAACTTTGCAATATATGCCTTCTGTTCAGCCATTTTTCTGAAAATAAAACACATGTAGGTCTTTCAAGGTCTATCTCATTACAGTATAATTAAATAGTAATGGGTTTATCTATAATTCCTTACTTGTTCATTTCTTGCATCTCTTTCTTAATCATATACATGTCCTCCTCTAGCTTAGCAATCTAAAATAAGGCAGAAAAAAGTCAGTAAGTAGATTTCTCCATGACTGAGAGTTAAAATCAGCTGGCCATTGGGGTCCAATAAGGCTTCAGATCTACTCTACCAGGCAGCTGTCAGATGTGAGTCCTATTAAAACTACTACTCCTCTAAACCCCTCTATCACCTGCAGTGTATAATGGCAGTGTGCTGATTTCATTGGTGTGATTGTCTTTGAATAGCATGACAGAGCATTGGAAAGACAAAAAAATTAAATAAAACCTTTGTGCTATAAGAACCAAAACAATATATAGCTGCAAACATTATGGCATTATTATAGAGATACATACAGAAAAATGTTGCCATAACTACTGCTGACTGCAGACTTGGGGCATTAAGTCATTGTCCTTCTACAAAATGTATATAAATAAGGCAGATATTGCCACATACCCTCTTCTGGTAATATGCTAAGAGCCTTTTTCTGTGTCTTGTCTGAAACTGTAGCACCTGGAGTGTGACGGAAAAAGGCTTAACTTGCATCCATGTCACTTATATATAGTAACGGAAGAGCAAGTCTGAGATGGCCACGCTATCTTCATTAGTGGGCCAGTGACTTACAGCACACCAATAAGGTCAAGAGGTTCACTTACCATTTGGGTAAACATTAGAATGGCTAGGATACCTGATCCAAGTGATTTTTAACAGGATGTGATTGTTGGTTGGTTATGTGATGGTGATATATTATATTTTATACTATTATATTATTTTCTGCCATCAACCTTTTCATGACATGCTGAAGTCAACCGATGTAGGTTGTGGTGTATTTGCCAAAAGTTGACCAGGCTGGACACGAGACAGGCGCTACCTAGAGAAGGCCCACTACTTCTTCAGAGACCTCGGACCTAGGTGGAGCCCCCAAAATTCTGAGGTCCCCTTTCATAAGCCAGGACCACTGGCTCCTCTACAGATTCCCCATTTTCAAACAGCAGAGCTCAATGGCTCCACCTGCCCAGGTTTTATATGCCCAGTATTTTCCCAGATACTGGTCAGTTCGGTGTTCCTGCTGAACTGGCCCATCATCATACGCCAGAAAGTAAGAGCAGATGGAGTCTCGGCTTTGTGGGCATCACACTAATTTATATAAGCAGGGATCCCAGTGACCCTGTATCGTATTCTGACCAATGACGTGGTGTTTCAGGCACAGAAATGAATCCTCATCCAGCCCTTGATTGTAACAGCTCATTACACCGGTCAACAAATTTTTACTTTCTTGTCACACCAAATAACAACAACATTATTTTTTGTGCTGAATTCAAATATCTAATCATAATTTTCCTAGTATTTTGAGTCACACGCAAGTAATATTTACTCTATCCGTATCTTTACAGTATACAAGTGTACAGTGCAAGTGACTCATCTAAAAGGCAGAAGGGCATGATTTCCTACTGTACTTGGCCTCAGGGACATCCCTCTTAAGGGTCCAGCAGAAGTCAGCAATCATATTGTTTTTCCATATCACAAAGGGAGCAGATTCCTGTCTCAACATGTCCAAATGTGTTACAGCTTGTAAACTGTAGCAAAACAGACTTTACTTTGTGGCCTTCTATAAAGTCTGAAGGTTTTAGATAAAATTATTTTATTTCTATTTGTGAACATTTTTAACATACCCATACATTCTTAATAAGGAATTATATACTATTAATATATCATAAAAATGATGCCACTCAAAAACTATAGGTGATTCTAAAAAAGTACATAACAGACACAATCTATGACAAACTCTTTGTTGACCAGCATTAAACTTGGTCTCACTTAATTGCTAATTAAACATCTCTGTATTTAGACCCCTGTGCCCATGGAAATCATACAACAGGTACATGTTCAATACAAACTCAATTAGCACAAATAAAACAGTGAAGAATTTATATAATTTAAGTCCACACTTACCTTGCTTATTTCAGAAAAGTAATTTGTTGCTACTACACTGATGTCTGAGAAGAGGGCCTTTACTTCTGAGCTACTCTGTGAAAATCAGACAAATCCTAAATTTTGAAAGTGTAAAATCCCAACACATCTATAGCTGAAATAGAGTCAGACTTATGAAAACACTTAATGTTCAAGGGTGAGTTTCCCGAAGCCTTCTTAATGCTACGTTGTTCGTAAGTTCTGTGTTAAAAGATAGAACTAACGAACGACGTAGCGTTAAGAAGTCTTCGAGAAACTCACCCCAAGACTGTTTCCAAAGTCTAGCCAGTAAGGACAGATGTATTCCACTTACTTTGTGTGAGAGTGGAGTAACCTGACACTGTGCTTTACAAATCAAGCACTCTCCTTCTTTGCCTGAAATAAATAACTGTTTATGAAACAAAACAATACTGACACATTTTATTGATTTCAATTTTGAAGTACCTCTGAACCACCACTGGATGGCCCTATTAGCTAATTTAAAATGAAGTTCAAATCCAGTTTTACAAAAGGTTTTGTTTTTAGTTAAGGTGACAAGGCATTGATCTCATTTTAAATGTGCAGTATAGTGCTCTGTTCTGCAAAACCTATCCCAGATTTTTTAGGCTACTTTAGAATGCCAAACCTTTGAAAAACCTTAACGTCAAAATAACAGAGTTGTACTACGTGCCTGCTACTATGATGTCATATTCTTGCATACTGTGTTGCTATAGTGACCACAGGCTGGTGTACCTTTCTGAAAGCAAGTGCTGCACACAGTATGGCCGCAGGTGGAAATGGCCAGTTTCAGGTCAGCAGCGGGTGGCAGGAAACACGAGTTACAACAAACCCAGCTGGGCATGTTTCTGAAGCACCTAATCAGAAAATAATCATGTTTGGCAGCTTTAGATTTACCTGGCTGCACTAAAAATCTACTAATTTATCAATTGTTAGAAAAGTATTGTTACTGTTAAGCTTTCCCACTTCTATAAAATGTTAATTGTAAGTAAATACCTTCAAAAATCATAATGTGATGACACATTTTTATTGTTTGTTACTGATTTTAATTAGCAGGATAGAATCACCATTAAAAAAAAATCATATTTTGTCCTCACTAGTTAAAAACTGGCAGCAACATCAGCCACCCTGCTTCAAAATATTTTATTTTTTTCCTAAATGCAACATTCATACTTAGTATGAGCATATTATATAATATCCTCTTCCATTTCAGACCATATTAATAGCCAAAGGTTTAAATTTCCTCACACGTGTCATTTAGTTTCGATAAATTGTTGAATATAAAACAGAAATACCGGTATGCAGTTTATCGGCTCTTTAAGTCACGTGTTTCCCCCAAAGCATAGGCCATTTCAGACCTGTTTATTTTATCGTTCGTGTTTAATTAAATAATGACATTAGATATATTCATGAGCCATTTACTAGGCAAACTGTGCGACCATCAAGTAAAATACGTCAGCTTGCTTATCCATCTGGGTCAAAAATTATTATGTTTTACAGATATAGCCACCTAGCCTAACGTAGCATCGTGTTCTACCTGTCCGTCTATGTATCGGAGCGTCAGCACTAATAATCTCAGCAAAACGCCGTCTCTTTGCACTGAAGATGGACGTTAATTAATAAATTGCCTGAATTATTACACAGTTTAGCGCTTTTATGTTCACTAGTTGACGCTCAGGTACGAACTGAACTTCCCTCGAATTTTGCCCATTTCCGTTAACCCGGACGCGTCACGTGACCACGCTGCACGAACCCGCCTCTCCCACGCCTCGACCTGTAGCGGATTATACTAATACAGTATTATATTGCAGAAATCATACTGCTATGTGGAAATAATTATTTGAGCACTGAAAGGACCTGTGCGTTTGTAAAAAAAAATCCAAAGATAAATACTAGATGCATTATCATGGTTGAATATTTTAATTACCATAACTATTTATACTATAAATATATATTATTTGCACCTATGGGCATCCATCCATTTTCTGAAACTGCTTGTCTATAGAGGGTCACTGGGTATCTGGAGCCTATGCCAGAGGGTATGGCCACGAGGAAAGGAACAAACCAGGATGGGGTTCCAACCCATCACAGGGCACACTCAGTGCTAACCACACCACCACCATGCCACCCCAATAATTAATATAATATTATTAATTGTTTTCATAGGGAGGGTGGCTCAGGGGGTAGTACTGTTGCCTTCAACCTCTAGGTTTGTGGGGCTCAAATATCCCATCTGTGGACTTGTCAGAGAGCTTTCCTCCAGGTACTGCAAAGACATGCAGTTTGGCTAATTTATGTTTCTAAAATCCCAGGACTGGTGTCCAATTCTAGGTGTATTTCAGCCTTGCGGAATAGGCACCAGTCCCCCCGTCACCCGGACCAGCATAACCTACTATAAGATGGATGGATGGATGGATGGATGTTCTTAAAAAGGTCAAGTTAATTTCTCCCTCTGCTACTAGAGAGCATTATGGAGATAGATTATAATATTTTTCTCACAACTGAACACTGATAGATCAAGACAGCAGATAAATAGAAAACAGTTAGACAGTGATGAAGGTACTTTGGGTTATTTAATGAAATCCTGCAAAATTTAAACTGCCACATGTAAAAAGACGTCAACCGGTAACATGACAGACATTGTAACCTGTCAACCTCCAGTGGAGCTCAGCACTGTTTCATATTGACCTTTATGTTTAATGGTAATCAAATCATATGACATTTGATAGTACAAAAAAGAAACAGGCATTTATAGCCTAAGCTTTTTATTTATACACCTTACGACATAACTGTGTAAATTGCTTGTTTTACTCAGCTAATGCCATATAGCTACTTCTATATATGCTAGACAAATGAAATTCAATGCTTGGAGCTGAGAGGTAATCTGTTAGTTAATTAAACAAGCTTCTTTTCTATCAGGAAATCTTTCAGTCTTTTCACTTGCCAGAATCCGACCATCAGAAGAATGGCTGTTTGTACTACTGCCCACCATAGAACCTTTCCATTGGTGTCTTCACTCATCTGCCGAAACATTTCCTCGCGTTCCTGAGGAAAGAATTGACCTGGTCTGGTGCCATTTACATTGTAAAAACATACATGTACATAAATTATACAGCGCTGTGCTCAGCATAAATGCATTTTAACACTGAAGTGTGTTCAGCACAGTAGACATGTTTTTGTGCTATCTCTGTGTAAGAGACTACAATTTCAATACCTCATATTTGAAGTGAGATTTAATGGTAACATTAAGTGCACCTTCATAATGCATTCATAGAACATTCATAAGAAACGTATAAGTATACCTTAACATCCTAACATACCTCAACAGCTTTAATATACATGTTTGATATGATCATGTAATGTTTGTTATTAATGTATATTAATTAAAGCTGTTAAGGTATGTTAGGATGTTAAGGTATACTTATATATTTCTTATGAATGTTCTATGAATGCATTATTAAGGCATTTTGAAGGTGCAGTTAATGTAAAGTTAAACTAATTTAATTAACTTAATGATTTTTGGCTTGGCTTGATAACCTTTTTATTCACTTGCTAACTAATTGTATGCACCGACGCTGGATAAAATCTAAAATAAATTAAATGAAAAAAGAAAAACATTTTCTCTATGTAAAGAGAGAGAGATAGAGCCAAGGCTTCGGGGTAGCGGAAGCTTGCTAGAGAAACTATATTTAGTCCTTACTTTTTGTTTTTTTTGCTCTCTAAGTTTGTTAACTTGAAGAAAGTGTAAAATAATATAAAAGAGTTGTGGATTTGTTTGCTATTCTGGAATTTAATGGTGTTCTTGCTAGCTGTTACTGTACCCTCTGGAAGTCTTGCTGCTTGCCAATGTAAAGGACTTGGTCGATCAGGTGCCGCAAAACGTTTTCCATGTTCTTCACTGTATCTTTGGCTCTAGCGGCTCCCGGGTCTATCGTGTGCTTTCCCATCTGCACGTCCAAATGGAGGCGCTGGGGGGAAGGCACAGGTCCGCCTATTAGTTAGTAAGTGTGAGCTGGTTAAGCACCATGCTTCACATGTATAAACAAATATGAATAAAATATTAGTCATAGATTAGATTCAGGTCTTTCTTCTACAGGTCAAGTCAATGAAATGCATGGTACAATATATACCATATATCTTACCAGTCTGTCACCAGCAAAAATAGAAAATCTTGTGGAATTTGATTTCATGCAGAGGAAATGCTGGCCAGAGGAATGTGAGGTGAAGGTAAACTTCCCTTGACTGCCGTACCTTTTGGACATCAGCACCTGCAGCCCAGGAGAGAGGAGCATTTTTAATGACTGCTGAAGACCTGAATCACACAGGCTCCACTGAGTGCTGACGACCTGCTTCACTCAGGCCCCACTGAGTGCTAAAGACCTGCTTCACACAGG
>JAODLD010000016.1:17661948-17672980 GCA_026781065.1 Mormyrops boulengeri
CGGGGTGTGGTGCCCCCCCCCCCCCCCCCCCCCCCAAAGCTGAGAAAGTTACAAGGTCCAGAGAGTCTACCGTCCCATCTGAACCACGCTGAAGCATCTCTGCAACATCATTAAAAGAAAAATGGAACAAGGGCCCATTTATAGATCATTTACTACGCTTTGTTCTGCGTTGTTTTCAGTACATGTCCTGAAATTGGAGCGGTGGTCTCTCATTTAAAGAAAAAAAAACTTCATGTCTCCCACATGGATGAGTGACCATTTCTTGTGGGGTGTCTGGAAAGGACACACACAGCCACAGAGAGGCCCGGCCTGCCTCCCCTCCCAAGCTCACTGCACCCCCTGTCCCTTAGCCAAGCTCACTGCGCCCCCTGTCCCTTACCCAAGCTCACTGTACCCCCTGTCCCTCAGCCGGGCTCACTGCGTCCCCTGTCCCTCAGCCAAGCACACTGCATCCCCTGTCCCTCAGGCGGGCTCACTGCGTCCCCTGTCCCTCAGCCAAGCACACTGCGCCCCCTGTCCCTCAGCCAGGCTCACTGCACCCGCTCGTTAGTCAGCCAAGCTCCTGGTTAACACATGAAAAGAGGATTGCAGTGCCGCGCTTCACATTACCTCTCGGAAATCGACTGTCTTCCTACAATATCCCTCCCAGCTCAAGTCCCCCACTGGTTACCAGTGGCCACTTTCAGCCTGCAATCTAATGCTGGACATCCATAACAGGATCAAATTAAAGACGGAGCATTTAACAATCGTATTTATGACTTCAGCAGTTTCCCAGGACAGCCTACTGTGTCAGCATCATTATAAACATTAGATAGCTATAATTAATTTATTGTCAACAAAACAAGCCTGGAAAGCAGCCAAACCCAAATCCTACTCAAACTCATAAGTGAAAGTAAGCGAATGTCTTTACCTGAGTAACTTTCTCCTGTGGAATGGTCTCAAAGTTCGGGGAGGAGAAGGTGAAGCCGCTGTCCGTGCCAGCATCGTAGGGGTACAGGTCCAGTGAAATGCTCTCCTTCCATTGGTCCCCCTCACACAGGTTCAGGCTGTCCACACCCACGAACCAGTCTGGACTGGGCACGATGCGTATGATGAAGGACAGCTGTGGGAACCGATCAGGAGCCAGGTTGGCTTGTGCTGATTTGACAAAAAAGAGCCATGGCGGCACACACGGCCACGTGGTGGCCTGGCTACAGCTACACTTTACCAGCCGCTGCCCTGATGTGAAACCATGGCGTGTGTAGCATCGTAAACGCTGCGCTACACAACACTCCTTCCCTTTTGTGAAGATGGGTGATAGCTGGCAGACGTCTCTGTACCGCAGAGACTCAGCAGGTGCTTGGCGTGCGTTGCAGCCAGCTCTGTCTTATGTTTTACTATATGTCTCTTCCTGGGTGGCAACTAATTCTGGAGGCCATGCAACTAGTAGCATATGATCTACTTTACACGCAGTGCACATTGCATTTAGTTACCTTACAGACGTGTTTACTTTAGCATTATGAATGCTCTATGAAGCTCACATCTTATAATGTACTATAATTACATTCATAATGCATTATAACGGTCAATACATTTTTAGTATTTATATGACTGCTTTAAGTAAAGTGTGACCAAAACTTTATTTTCATACTTGCATTACTTTGCATTATTTTAACAGATAAAACTGCAAATGTGTCAAACCCATGGTTCTGTTCAGATAACAGATATGATCACAATAAATCAGTAAGAGAACTTTATTAGTATGTAATTTAGCTTGCTTTGTATACATCTTTAGTGTCACTCTATGCATTTTTACTGCTGAAGCCCATACAGCTAATGTTTTGTTTACGGCCATGTGACATGGAGATACTCACAAATGAATGCCTCGCAAAGACCTCGAACTCTGAGGAGGTCTGGCCCGTGCCCTCGGTTACCGCAGGAGCGGAGAACACCCCATAGACGCTCTGGATGCGCTCGCCGGCCTCCTCCACCTCCTTCATCAGTGTCCAGGCCTCTCCCTTCTCGGAAAACTCCCTCACCCCGTTGCTGGCGTACTCATTCGCCTGCCAGATGTGGTAGTCTGAGCTGTGGGTCACGCCTGAATGGAGAGTCCCAAACTACCTTCAGCAGGTTACCGCTGCAGCGCCGTGCAGACAAAGGCTCAGATTGTTTTGACCCGTCTACTGCACAGTGCATCTGAATATGCACCTCTCACATGTCATAAACGCGTACGTTGCCAGGATGCATTTATAAGTTATTGAGGTGGCTTCAACATTCAGTACCGAGTTACAGGGGTTGCCAACTTTGGTCAGCTGGCCGGAGTGAGACTTTCAATTCGAGACAAGTCCGCATACAGATGCACACGAATTTACTTGTATGTAACAGTTTTATTACCCTGTAAATAGTCTTTAGGGTTTTTAAACTTTTCCAACGCTTTTGATGTAGCTACTTTTACGTTTATAATAGGATAATATACATTTGCCATAAGATTTCTTGCATGAGCATGAGAATCTGAAAGTGTGAGAGTTGGAAACCTTGGAGTTATAAAGCAGGTTATAAAATGTAGGTGGGATCTGTGCATAGGAGACTCACCGATGAGGTGGGACCACTGGGCAGGGGGCCTGTAGAGAGGGTATTGCTTGGGGAAGGCAGCCTGGCTCCACTTTCCCGCGAAAGTCAAGCTATACTTGGCAGGCGTGGTTGCGGAACATACCGGATCGAGGTTAAGGGGCAACGCGTGGAGTGAACACAGCAAGCTGAGGGCTGCCCAGCAGTGTGTGAGCCTGCACCTCCGCAGGAAGGGGGCGCTGTCCATACCTGGAGCTACAAATCAATGCAGAAGAGAAGCTGGTCAGATGCAAGAGCCCCTCAGGTTGCATGACCAAAGGTGCTGTCATGAGTAGCAGACTGTCCTGTAGCACCAATGAGGTCATTTCTAAAGGTGTGCAATTTTACAGCTACTCAAACATGCCAGTAGCAACATTGAAATACTTTAGCAGTAGACATTTATACAGTCAGGATGGCAGTTTTCCAAATGAGCACCTCTAACTGTTTTTCTTTTCAAGATAAAAAGTTGTCTGCAGAGACTATAAACAGTCCAGAATTAAAACTGAACATCACCAGATGCCCTGGCCTGGCCTCTTAACCACTGAGGCACATTACAGAAATTCCAGGCACCTCTACAACTGGCAGCACTTAGCAAGCAAATAAATAATGAGTGACACTGATGCACCACTTGGTGACATCTAAAAAATTTCTAAAAATAAATACAATGGACAAAGAACCAAAAATTAAAGGGGCCAATGCGTGCAGATATTTCAGAGTTAAGTAGAAGGAACATAAAAACAGCTTAGAGTAAATGAAGAAGAATAAGCCCATGGATGGGTGGGCAGAAGGTGAGAGCGTAACAGCAGTAAAGCCGGAGTATGACAGCAGTAAGGCCGAGCGTGACAGCAGGAATACTCACTCTTTGGGTGTGCCTGAGCCGGGGAGGTCCGAGGTCGAGGAGCGAGGGGAGCTGGTGGCCCGCACTGTGGCTGTCTGGGTGGGAGACTGCGAATCCTGACAGCCACTGCCAGCCTTTTAAGCACTACAAGCTCCCCGAAGGCAGACGGCCCCACTAACCTTCTGAGCACCTCTGGCTGGGGGTGTGGCCTGCATGCACAGAGGGCCCGCCCGCATTTCAGCCCCGCCCCCCAGCATGCAGGAGCAAAAGAAAGTGCTCGCAGAGCGCTGGCCTGGAGGCTGCCGGCTTCCCAGAGCCGCCTCCTTTTGGGGAAAATCCGGCACGCTGGCCAGCCAAGCGACCACGTGCTGGCCGCCGGGCCGTGCTGTCAGCCGCATGCAACGCCCCCTCCCCCCACCCCAGCCTGCTCCTCTAATCGGTTCCACATGCTCACGTTTCCCTGCCGCGTTCCGCTACAAAGCACACCCTCCACGCTGACACCGATTCTGAGCTGACAGGCAGGCTGCCTTCATTTCTCTTACATCTCGTGCGTATGAAACACGTGTCACACGTGTAGCATGACTTTTTAAAGAGCTATGGGCAAAATCATTTTTGGCTGATTCATGCCCAGGAAGGTCCTTTAGGTTCTCGAGTTATTAATGAAATAAAAGGATACATATGTGGCATTTATATGGAGTTTTATATCGTATTATATGTTGATTTGTTGGCGTGGAGCTTTCTAATATCAATCTCAAATGCCCCACTGATCCTTACAGTGTTTTTAAGAAAAGCAATATTCGTCCATTAAACCAAGCATTTCACAGTAAATAACTAGCCTGCAGCACAAGCCAAGCAATTCTGGGACAGAGCTTTTTATCGGCCCCGGGTGCAAGACACTGGCCTGTCTTTAAGAATAACCACCTCTACATCCGCAGGAAGCTCTGCATTCCCATAGGCCATGTTTGCCTGGCGTTTGTTGTTTCATCGCATTAGGAATGTCGCAGAAGAAGTGAGGAAGAGCATAAATTATCTGTCTATATTTGTAATCTGGTTAGGTTGTTTGTTGTACGTTGCCATGGAGATGGACAGATGCTGACCAAATCCGATTATAACAAATCTTTGCACATAACTTACAGCCCCTATGGCACTCTCTACTTCTAACTGGGGAAGATCTCACAAAATCGAGGTCATCGAGGGTAACGAAGACAGTTCTTGGAGTCAGAAATGCCTGCATTTGACTTGTCAGGCTACAACAATTCAGGGACTGAAATGTGAATTTCTCACCGTATTTCCATCGACAGCAGCACTATGACTGAGGTGAGCACTATGATGAGGGGATGATCTTCTGCTGGCATGTGAAGCAGCTGCAAGGTTTTGAGTAAAAAAAAAATAGGCTGGCAGCATAAAACGATAAAACCAGAACAGTCGATTTGAGAAGGAAAAAAAAGATTGCGGTTGAAACTGAATCAGCGAAGTCAGCAAGGCCTTAGTCCTGTTTCACCACTGACAGGCAACATGTAATATGTCTTACTATAATTTTCATGATTTCATTCCCTTTAAACAGCTCCGGTTAGACAAAGATGAGAATCTGAAACCCTGTAAAAGTGCTAATGTTTTTTACGGGAACCAACCCTGGGCAGTCGCCAACACACCGCAGGGCCCAATGTTTTTTACATACATCCCGAAATGATACCTTGTGAGATCATGATAATGTGAGAGATTGCAGGAAATCACAGGATACCATAAGAGTAGAGTGATCTTTGGAATGAATGACATCGAGTCAGGGTTGCCATGTTGTTTGGCTCACCTGCGAAACAGCTTTTGGCAGCAGTGTCAGGGTTGCCATTTGCTATTGCATAGTGACACTTTTATTCCACTGATCATTAGGTTAGACGCTAAAATGTGACTTTGGGGTTGTCCTCTGATGCTGAGGAGCTGGACTGGAAGGGGGTATCTAGCTGAAACAGAGGAGGACTAAGGAGCTAGTCTACAAGGTTCTATCTTGCTGGATTAGAGGGGGTCTTGGGAACTGTGATAGATGGGACTGTAGGTTGGATTAACTGGGTCAAGGGAGATGGATTTCAGGTTCAGGGACAAGGAGGATTCTGGAAAAAAAGGAGAATGAGAGAGGGGATGTAAGACCACTGATGAGGGAGTAGCATTAGCTTAACAGGAAAGCAATTTCTGGTGAATGAACGTCCAATACAAATATAACACAATCCACTGAAAATGAAGAGCAGGTCAGGCAGACTGTTACGCCGGGTAGGGTAACATGGAGGGGAAACCACACACCAACAGGCTTTGACAATCATTTATTGAAAGACTCCCAAAAGAAGCACCTTTACAGGTACAAACACCAACCACATCTAAATCCAAATCAAGCCAAGCCAAAGAAGACACATATTCTAGAGGAAGAAGGAAGAGAAAACAGGTACAGGTCTAGGGTAAACACCCTGCACCCCTCTCTCTCCTTTGGCAAGGGCACCATCAGCTCATTTAACCAGGAGACAATTAATCATGTGATCAATGGAAAGCACCCACAGCTGTATACCGACTCCACTCTGTGGGAAAACAAGCCATAGTAAATCAGCTGGGCCGTCACACAGACATAAAAGCAAGATCAGTGATGGTGGAATTACAGCCCAAGAGGCCAGCGGGGATGTGGCGGGAGCTTGGAGCCGCTGGGTTTGCACAAAACGGGGCCGCTAAGGTGCAGTTTGAGTGCGACTCCCAGTCTATGGGGAGACTCCAATACCAAGCATGGCTCAGGACGAACAAGGGAACAAGAGATATCAGAGTGTAGCACAATGCCGAATGGCACCTTTTACACTCATTTGTATCACGGAACTAACAAATGTGAAATATTTAGACTATATGGTACAAATGACTTTGAATTAAGGTGTTTAATATATAACATATAATGTACAGATCGATATACATTTATTCTACAGTATAATGACACTTTATGCTGCAATTAGAGATCATACCTGTGGGATTCTGTTAATTACTGTAGACAGCATCGAATCGGGGATTGGTTGAGATGAGCAGAAATTAATCTATAGTGTTACTTCAGAGATGTTATGAGTGTTCACAGCAGCAGTAGTGCATAGAGATAAAGTAATGTAGAACATTAATTTGGTTTAATTTTTATTTATACTTTGAATTATCTATATATGACACTGGAGCTTTGAAAATCTTAACACAGCAAGAAAAACATGTTAATCTCAGATGTAGCTTCAGAGAATTATACCTGATCGTCCTTTAGAATGAATGTTTTTTATGCATAAAAATACGGTGCTGTAGACATCGAGAGATTCGAATTAGGTATAAAAGTCTAATCTCCCAGGCTATAGGAGCAGACTGTGTTATAGCAATAACAAAATAACTGTGAGTCATTTGGTTGTTGTATGAATACTCTCAGAGACACTGTTTAATTTGGATTTTTGTATTAGAATACAAAGGACAATAAATATCATATACTGATCACGGATGAATTAATGCAGTCTGCAGCAAGATGAATATTCATACACACAAGTTGCAATTTCTAATCCTACTTACAGTATGTCTCGAGAATTTAATTGGAATCCAGTCTCAAAAAGGAACCCATCAACTGTGTTCTACAGGCAGAGGCAGAATTATATCAAACATTCACTGTGTGCAATTGTCCTATAACTATACATACTTTTAATACTGCAGAAAAAGTACAAAAAAGGAATCAAATTGAAACTGGGTCATTTTAGACAACAGGATTTATGACATTTGATAATTGGCATGTGCTTATATTCCTCTGCAGTGCAATGATTACAAAAGTGCTTATCACAGGTCCATGTTAGTTCGATCACTGCTGAGCTGAAGTAATTGATGTAATTATGACATGATAATAGTGATAATAGCCTAACCATCAGCTGCAATCATGAAGTAAGACCCTGTTTAAGAAAAGAATACGGAGCCATGGATAGTATCAAAATGAGGGCACGACATTGTTAAGTGTGTGAGACATATGCTTCTTAGGGGCAACCAGTAAAATATGCTGCTATTGAAGCCAATTAAGGGTGGAGGACCAATAGCAGATGGTTTCGGTTAGTTACTGTGAGGGTTAGATGTTAGTTTACAAGAGACCAGCAAGGGGAGAAAATGGGAAGAAAGGAGAGAATGTGAAGTCACCTCCCGAGAATGATGTCCTCATAACATTTTGGCTCATAATTGTCAATATACTAATTGGAAAGGTTTGTAAGCCCTGTAAACAACAAGCTTTAAATAGATCCTTCGCTCAAGCTTACTGAGGAGATGTGATGTACTTTCCAGCACATGAATAACTGAGCTGAGACCAGATAAAAGTTAATCTTAACAGAGTCCCTGGAGACAGACCAAATTTCTCGCAGATCCTAGTATCTTTTGTATTATCCACTGTCAGAGGTGTTCTGTGGTATAAAATTCAGCATTTAAAGGAGAAGATATTGCTTAGTCTGCTTCATATTCATGACTCAATAAAAGAAATGACTAAGCAAAATGTGAAATTAGAGAAAAGAGCCGAGTCATTATTGGTCATTGTGCTTTCCTGGGCTTCAGACAGGAAGTGTCTTGAAACTATTAGCAAAAGAAAGGGATGAAAAAAGGTCACTGTTTCTTGTGCACCCTTTGGGCCTTGCACTGCTGGCAAGGTTCTCTGCTGAAAATGCTAAACTAAGATGCACTTATTAGTTAGTCCGTCACAGCCCCCATCCCACCTACGAAGGATCGCACACACTGGGGGCCCCGGAATTGTGGGATACCGCTGGGTGCAAGGAGAATATAACTGAGCTTTTAGGAATCAAGGCAGTTTGCAGTAGTACCATACTCTTAACAATGTGGAATGGCCTTTTCCACCCCCACCACCACTAACGCTGTCTTGGCTGAGAGAACATAAGCTCCGATTATTAGTGTTGATTGTTATTTATAGATATGGGTGAGGGACAGGCACGCATTTCAGCAGAGGTGGATAGTTCAGGTCGAGTAAGTAGAAATCCAGACCAAGATTTTGCTTCAACCATCCAGTTGTGTATTCTCTGATTGTGACTCTTTATAGTCAGTTGGTTGGTTGGAGCAAAATCTTGGTCTGGATTTGTACTCTCCAGACCTGAACTTTCCACCTCTGCATTTTAGTAACCATTCCTTACTCCCTTTGTTTCCAGTCATTTCGTTGTTCGTTTGTGTGCATTTGCAGTGAGCCCAGTCTCCTGCAGCAGACTTAAAACAGTCTCTAAATGATGCATGTTTGCAATCCTTTCCACGTTACAAGCACATGAAAAATTGCTGGGGCATCAAAGAAACGGAACGGCTGAGTAATTATTTGGCATTAACTAAATTAGGGATGCAAATGCCTGGCAATACAGATGTGGGGTAAAGAGAGCAAGCGAAGCCTGCATGCTTTCTAAGGGCTCTAATGTCTCCCACTGCGAAGAAATTAGTCTTGGTTCAATTCAGTGACTGTAAAAGTACAACCACAAGGTCTCCCACTCAAAACCTTGGTGGGTTTCAAACATCAAGACTGTTCAGCTTTGCACATTGTGTATTTAGCTACTTTGTACAATATACATTGAGCTATATTTGATTCAGTACTGGTTTTGGGAAGGTGAAGATTCGAATTAAATTATCTTTTTAAACTGCATCAATCCTATGTGAGACTTTGCTGGTGACTTTGGTGTTACTGGATGTAACTGGATTAACTGGTGTATGTGCATTAAAATCTATGGAGTTTATTAGGAATCTTGGCTCTTCCTAAACTAGATCGACTGTCCCAGTTTTGTGGGCTGTCTTGTAATAACTACCAATTTCTGGTCTTGCCACAATGGGTTGAGGTCTGGACTTTCACTCAACCCTTCCCAAACACAAAATTTTATCCTGCACAATTCAGTTAAGGTCACGGCGATTTGAAAATGTGTACCGTTTCAAACCCTTTTAAAACTGCAGGAAATTTCTAAAGACAATGTAAATGACTTGATTACTTGATGGCAGCTGTGATCATGCACAATGAACAATGCAGCTGCAAGCTTGCCGTCATTCTTGTACATTATATTTTTTGCCAAAGGTAATTTCTTTGTTGTGATTAAGAACTGCCTTCATTCATTTATATTAACCTCAAACACTAAAAGACATAACAAAACAAATAGATGTGTGTGTTTTTTTTAATGAGAACAGACAGACTGTTCTCCTCATTATCTGAGAAAGCTAAGCTTTTTACAGAAACACACCATCTACGGAATTCTCTGATCACTCAGAGATCAGATTCTCTTCAGACCAATCTAGGGTAATGAAAAAGCACTCCTGCTATACATTAGAAATGGTTTTATAAATGCAAAAAATAGCCACATACACATACAGTAACAAAGGGCACCTCTGACCCTGATCCTACTTTTCACATCCCAATATTAAATAATTAAAATCTTATTGGTACAATTACAGGGGCATAGCTGCTATAATTGCCAAAGTTAAAACAGCTATACTCACGTTAACCATGCCGCTGTACCTGGGCAGTAGTATGGAAAATGGATGGATGGATGGATGTAAAACTTAAAGCTTAAAAAGTCATTTATACAGTAAACTATGCTGATAAACTGGTCCCAGATGCTTTAAAGGCTATTGTTGTCAAATGCAACCACAAATACATGTTTACTCCCCACCTTGGTACTGCCGATTGGGGAATTAAGTGGAACAGTTAGGCAATTCTCGGAAAGTACAAATTAGAGGGTGCAGCCCAGAGGGAGAGATTTACAGCTGACTCTCACTATAAACCAGGGGCTACAGAAATGGGGAGGGCGGGGGGGTCACTTTCTATGTGCAGCACCCACATAAGAATATTTACGGTTTTAATAAGTGGCCAGGAATTTTTATTTTTTGGATAATTTTTAATAAGGGTCTACTGCTATACATACACACACGCACACACACGTCAAGTAAACATATCTTTACGGGGACCGCTCATTAATTTCTATGGGAAAAAATGCTGCTAACTATGATAACCTTAACCCCCACCCAGCCCTAACCGTAACCATGAGTAACCAAACAAAATACAAGAGTTTTTGCATTTTTAGTTTTTTCATTGTAGTCACAGATTTTTATTGAATTGAGTTTTCCAGGAAACTGGTCCCCATAAGTGACAAAAGACAGGTATTCATCACATTGTGGGGACATTGTGTCCCCATAAGGTAAGGTATACCCGCTCACACACACGTACACACATAATACAGGTGAGTGAGTGTGGCAGCGGTGCAGGGCACCATGTGGCTGACAGACAGAGCCTCCGCTCATGCCCGTTCTCTGGTGTGCTTCCTTCAGGCTGGACTGCCACTGCCGAGGGCTTCCTGTGGACTTGCCAGAATGATATAACTGTCCTTGAATAATTCAAAGTAAACAATCCATATCCTATACCGAGCTGTACCAACATAAATCCACTCCTCCTCTGTCCTTTTCAATGGTTCTACGAATGGTATTTTTTGTATAACAGCAACAACAACAGTAATAATAATAATAATAATAATAATAATAATATTTGGGTAGCCATGTCAGCTCACCAGTGGCACTTCTAGACCATTTCCGCTGGGAGGGTCAGGTTGAGACCATTTGCTTTTG